>WEIS01028245.1:0-18719 GCA_013389965.1 Todus mexicanus
CTATAAATAGACCCAGATTATTTGGTTGTTCCAGAGAAAGCTGTGAAAAGGATGACATTTGTTCTTAAAATATAGTAATGAAGAGCTGTCACAGGAATGAAACACCACGTTTCTCTTTTTCTAGATATGTATGACAAAATAATTCTGTATGTGCTGTCACATCCTTTCCTTATGGAAGAGGGCCTTATCAATCTGGTTGGTAATAACACTCCTGAAGTTGTTTTGACTAGATTTATTTCCTTCTAATGACTCCAGCTTACAATAAATCACACTGTTTATACTGGTTTGTGTTTTATAACATTGGTTACCTCCCAAGCTCAATGTGGTCACCAGACCAGTGTTATTGGAAGTTAAAGTCTACGCAAATCCATTTCAGTTAGTGGAGCTATAAACCCTTTTGCTGCTATTTCACAAACATCAGTGTACTTAGAACTATGCACTGATCAGGAAAACCTTTTCCTCCAAGTAAGAAAATTGAGAGTCAAGTGGCTTGCGCACTGTAACTGAGCAGGACCAAGCAAATTATTGATCCTCTCCTACATCACTTTCTCACAGGGAGAAAGTGTGAGATGTAAAACTGCTGAGCAACATAAACATGCAGAGGAGCCCCTGGAGAGCAGACCTTTGTCTCAATCTCCAGAATCACTTGCTTTCTTCCAGATTTCAAAGAATGTAAAAAAAAATTAAGTTTCGATCTTAGCAAAGATGCCTTTCCCTTGCAGTGGGAACCCACTGAAATCCACACATCAACCTCATTGCATTCAAAGTTATCCAAGAATTAATGTGGACTAACACATCTTTACCAAACATTTAAACAGAAAACAAATGAGTCTGAGCACGAAACCGCACAGTTGAGGAACCTGTGTATTTCAGTCATGATGACAGGAAAAATTAAGAGCTCAAAAAATAGACATGAAACTACATTTCTAGTGTTATCTGAGGTATACTGGTACTTTTGTTTATTTTCCAAGCACTGTAAAGATAAATAATATGATGTAAAATACATTACCTAATCTTATCTTAAAGATAGGACAAAATCAGTTTTCACTTTCCTTCCCACTTTATAAACAGCCCACTCTCCACTCCTTTGCTGCGTTTCTAACATGTTAGCTTTATCCTTTCAATGCACAGAGATTTACACTAGCTCCTTTTGGCTCTTACTCATGTAACTCCACTCTCTATGAGATTTCACTTTAATTCAGGTTCACAGTAGCCAGAATTGCCATGTCTTCAGCATCCTTCCTGTAGAGTATAATTTAAAAAGTACCTTCCAGCTTCTTTGAAGTGACCCTTCAAATGCTTCCCTACTCAATCTGGCATATCATAGAGAAAATCAGTAATACCATTGCACTGTAATTGTTTGATTCAGTTCAGATCTTCAAAAACCTGGAGGATACTTTGAACAATGGTAAAAGAATATTGTATCAGCCTGTTCTTGATGTGCTGTATCAAGCTAGCTTTGTAGGAGACAGGCACTGGAATCTGGGTAGAAATGAATAAGGAATTACAAAAAAAAAAAGACCACCACCATACTGAACTGCAAGGTTTTCTAACGTGGATCAATACAGCTTCCAGGAAATCAAAGGTTTTGAAGAAAAAGTAGCATACTGTGCACGTATCTCGGAGAAAAGTCAGGTTGTAGTTGTATAATACACATACCTAAAAGGCTCAAAGTAGAAAACTTCAAAACAAATATTTGTATTTCCTTTTAGAGGAATAACTTTATGGGGCAAAGTAGGTTCTTAAATATTTTAGAGTTATGTTCTATTATGTGTTAAGTCTGAAGTTTTGTGGACAGTGGACACATTTCTAATAAGAATGGCAACTTGACAGTACAACTCCTTTTGTAGGCAATGTACATAGATTAGAGATGGAGTTTGTGAGCACAGATCAAACACCAACACTTTCAGGCTGCAGATGTCACTGTTCTAAGAGATAAACCGCTCGTATCTTTCCTTCCCATGGCAACTGGTGAAAAGTTGTGGGGTTTCTGCATTAGTCAGCACAAGTGGCCCTTGGTTTTGTCATTAATTGCACCAGCAGAGTATATAACAAACAGCTGCCTCAGGGGAAAGAGGAGTGAGAAGGGATAATATGAAAGGAGAGGCCAGTGTAATGAACTAAGTACAATAAATAAAGTGGTTCTGGTTTAGCCTGTTATTCTCTTACTGGTATTTATAAACAGAAGGAAGAAACAGAAGTACCAGTCCCAGTATGGAGCTGGTCACTTCCTGGCCCAGAACTTCATGGTTTCAATATAAAATCTGGGGCTATTACTCAAATAAGCTTTTGGGGGGAGTTCTGGGATTCAGATCCTGGCTCAAGATCTGTTTGACTAGAAGTGTGCTGCCCAAAAACAGTCTCCAGGAAAAAGGAAACACCTTCTTTCAGACTGACCTGATTTATCAGGAATGTATTTTTGCAACTCAGACAAGAGAATACTTAGTGCCTGAAAACATGGTTGAAACAGCTTATAAATTAAATTAACTGAAACATCCTCCTACCTTCATTGTTTATTTTCTTCTCCTTCTTTGAGCGTGGAAGCTGCCGGAAATGTTAGGTTCTGCTTTGTACACACACACTCTTTTGTAAACAGTGATATAAAATCCAGGCCTCTCACTCTACATGTAAGAAATTTTGTTTAAAATGAAAATTTTTAGAAGAAATCTTAATGGAAAATGAAAACAATAGGAAAATGAAAACAATAGGGACAACAACTACTACTCACGCCCCAAAACCAATCACCAAATGCTATTCTTAGTTATCTTGTTGATAGAATTACAGTGAAAGCTTTGAAGAGAGGTCTCCAAATTGATTAAAGCATATTAGATATCCAAATTATAGTATCACTCAAGTATGGCTTAGCTCTTCAAAAAAACAACAGAAATATACAATTCAAGGCCTAAAGTGCAAGCTTCATACCTTTAAAGAAAGGGGAGTAGTTTAGGAAGCGAAATTGTAAAGCTGTTTTCTACCTTACATTTTCTTTCCAAAGCATTAGAGAGGTACAACTGTTCTCCCAGGGAAGAACTTGTCCAGCGCAAAAGCAGGCAAACACTCAGACTGGTGAGCAGCACTCTGCAGCACCACCAGGGAAAGGAGTAGTAGCCCTTGGTTGCTCTTAAATAGCTCCTGAGAGAGAGAGAGAGAGGGAGAGGGAGAGAGAGGGAGAGAGGGAGAGAGGGAGAGAGGGAGAGAGGGAGAGAGGGAGTCACAGGTGGGGCTGATCAAGGTTGCTAAGGCAGAAGAGGGGCTTTAGCAGATACACGCTGTCTGAGCCTGGAAAATTACACATCCAGGCTCAATCTTTCCAGCTTCCGAGGGCATTTTCCTTGATAATATGGATGAGGGATACTGCTTTCTGTACCATGGCAATAAAAGTCACTGAAAGGGAAATGTATAAATAGACCAGAAGGTTTTAGATACATGAGCCTCACTACTTGTCAGTGAAAGCTGTACTCTTAAATGTATCTGTTAGATATATCCCTAAAACTCATCCAGAGTGGAAAAGATTTCCAGAAAGAGGGATGAGAGGAGGGACACTTAAGGCTATTCCTTTTCCCACTGAAATCCCTCTGTCCTCTACCAAGCACCCCAAATCCCATGACAAGCCATAGTTTAATGGCTGAAGTAAGCTGAGAGAAAGTCGATGGACCACACATCAGTATGACCATAGGAACCAGAAAGCGTGACAGCGAAAGGGCAGAAGAATATGGACAGAGTAATTGAAAGCGGGGAGGAAGAGACCTTTCCCCATGGGAAGGGACAGTCTGTGCACTACAAAACACCCTTGTGCTCCACTTGTTGTTGGCTTTCGTCCTGCAGTCAGGCTATCGTGGCCACCGGCTGTGTTGGGTGCTCATTCAGCACAGCATGGAGCTAGTGTGACCAGTAGAGCTCCTTGGGCTGCCTTGTGCAATGCTTGGCATTTCCTGGCCACAATGTCCTTTTGTGCAGCTAAAATAAGCTGTGCATTCTCTTTCTAAAAGCATCCCTCTGTCATTGTATTATTAAAATAACATCAATGTCCCTCCAGTCTGTGGGTTAGCAGTTAAAATCTGCTGTCAATTAACAAATAAAATGTGAATGAAATGAAGAACAAATCATCTAACTTCATCAGCATTGTTTTTCTCTTCTTCCCCAGATAATAGCACCTTAAAATAGAAATCCTTATTAACCACAGACCAGAAGGTTAATAAGTACATCAACAAAACAAATGTAGTAAATTAAAACAATGTATTAACATTCATTAGTATTTCACTGTTGATTCCCAAACATGCTGCTATTGCTATTGTGTTATTATCAGGCAATAATTGTTATGTCAAAAGATAGGACCCATATGGTTCAACGAGTTCCTCTGGGAGTTTCTTCTGTATGAAAGTCAATCAAAAATACAATTCTGTAACAAAAAACATGGACACAGGAGAGCTCCTGTCAGTATCTATAACCCACATGAAAGACTCAAGTGACTGTTTTAAATAAAAAAATTTAAATCTAGGGGGAAATAACCTGAGTTAGGAAACCAGCAGTAAGATCATTAGGTTTATTCACAAAACATAAAGCTTAAATGCCAGCCATTGTCAGTCTGGGCCCTGTTATCCTAGCAATAGAAAATATCCTCTAAACACTTACCCCCCCCCCNATATATATTTTTTCCTACCCATAATAACTAAGAATGCTGATCCAGATGAGCCAAAACAGCCTCAATTGAGCAGCATTTACACTCTGAAATACCCACAATCTCTAGGTGAGGCCTGAACAGATAGAAGGTGGCTACTGTATTGCACTGAATATCCTAGCTGAAGTTGTCCTCCTGCAAACATTAAACTGTCTTACAACTCAGGTACTCATGGTAAACATTTAATCTACACAACTCACTTCTAAAATGTTGTGACATACAACATGTACAGATTTCCCATCTGCTTTCAGCTCAACTTCTCCTTCAGCTGCCTTTGTCCTCATGTACCTCCTAAGCATCCTATTGGAAGGAGTTAGGACAAGCTGCTGTGGCTGTGCCATGGCCCTGGGTTTCAGTGCAATCTGATGTCCACCTGGGACTCATGGCACAGTGTGCTCCGAAATCCCTTTCATGGACTGATCCTTGCACAGTGCTGTGGCACCCAGCTCAAAGCAGCTGTGTCTGCATCACAGGCATTTGCCTGCTGCTCTGTGCAGCATCTCTCTCTTCTTCTTCCCTCACAACTTTCCCTCCTCTTCTTTTCTCCTGCAGCTTTTCCCTCCACCCAGGACCAGAGTGGAGCTGGTCTGGGGCTGTCTGGCTTTGAGATCCCATGCCTCTGGCTGAGCCGCAGCCTGCATAGCTTCCAGCAGCTGCCACACACCTTTACCTCTGGCTGACTCGTGCTTCCACTGAGGGCTTATTCTTCTCACAGTTGTTGATTTGTAGGGTTTGATGGGCCATACAAATGAACAGAAACCCTAACTGCAGGGTTTTGGAGCAACACTGGGATTACATCACCACCTTTGTATTTTTACATATCCTTTGCAAGTTCATTAGAAATTACTGTGTGCTCCTTACTTCACTGTTGTAATGGCACAAGCTGTTTTGCCTAGCTCTATCTCACTGTTCTATCTGCCAGTTTGTATTTACCAGGCATACACTGGTTGTGAAAAGAATTGCGTAAGCTGGTTTCTATGGTAGGTTTCTATTCACCATCTGCTTGAGTGAAAAAATATCTTTTTCAGTTAACACACTGGATCTGGTGTTTGCATCTTTGTTTCCTTCCAGAGGCAATCTCAGAAACATAGGAGGGGCTGTGAGATTTTTGCACAGGGGGGAAAGGCCTTTTGAAATAGCCCTTTTACCCAACTAAGAATTGCATTGTCCTCGCTCAAACAGTGCAGGAAACTTAATGTCCTGAAAAGCCTCTTTCCCTGTACCCAGCTACTTTCCACAGCACTACTTTATCATAAAGCAGATAAAACTGTAAGCTTCTTTCTATGTATACATCCATCCTGTTCCTGGGCTATTTTCCTAAGGAAACCAGGGTCTGTGCTCTCTGTTACCTTGTTCTCTTCATTCCCAAGCTGCTGCTGAGCCACTGGCCTAGATCTGCCTCATTTCGAAGGGAGAGCAGAAAATTAAGTTCCCACACAGTTCACATAAAGGCATCTGGGAAAGGGGAGAGGCCTATTAATGACCCTAGTGAGAGATGAGCTGGCATGAGAGCCCACCCTTTGCTAGACACTGGGGAGACCGCTCCAGAGAGGAATGCTCTGAAAACCCTCTTCATGGAAAATTGCTTTAAATGGGACTTGCAGCTCAGCAGACACAAACGCATCCAAGCAAGTTCATAGGAAACTGTGCATAGGACTGCCTCTTTCCAGCAAGTCTCTCCAACTAAGAATATTCAGGCAGAACCTCTCTAGAAGGGCCTGGATGAGCAGCAACAATAGTGGCACAAGTGATGCGTGATGAGATGTGTATCTTTGGATGGCAGAAAACGACAGTTCTTAGGAGGAAAGGCTTCTGTTTTCCACAGCTGCATGAGGCAGCGAAAAGGGCAGGCTGTAAGATCATGGGTTAACAACCAGAGGATGCGTGAGAGCAGGCACTCATGTATGCACTCCAAAGCAATCCCAGACCCGTGATTCATCCAACACCCACGACTGAGGCTTTTGCCACACAAGGGGAATCAACAAAAGCAAGGGCTGCTGATTCACTTTGGTAGACTTCACTTTCTGAGAGCAGTCTTCCGACCCCTGAGCTGCATGAAATAGCACGTGCAAAAGCACTGGGGGTGGCATACTGCCTCGACCTCTCTACGCTGGCACAGGGTGTTCCCTGCACACCACCTCTTCCTCCCATTCTGCAGGGGGAAGGCATGGCCATGCACTTGTGCCTGGCAGCCCGCCACTGTCACAAGGGGCAGCATCAGGCACAAATTTCTTTTGCAAGAGAAAACTAAACCATGTCCTGGCCATGCTCTCATGGGGAGAATGGGGCAGCCATGGCGAGGGGAGGTGCATGGGCCAGCACCAGCAGCAGTCCCCCTATGGTGGCCCAGGTATTGGCCCAATGAACAGGTTACCTGGAAGTTGACCCCATGATGATGCACAGTGCTTCTGAGGCCCAAGTTGCTTCCTATACAACTCTGAGTGTCCCTGTGTCATGTAGCCATTCACAGGACCTAAGGAAGTCTCAGTTGTTCCTGAACATGTCCACTGGTAGTTGTAATTCACTGCCAAAAGTATGGAAAGACATTTTGATCAAAACATATTTTATTCTCCTATGCTCTTCCCTCATCCATGGCTCACTGCTGTCTCATTTTGCCTAGGAGAAATATTATATATGCTTCAAGCATAGCACAGGTGCATGGTTGAACCTTTTATTTTTAGGATATAACAAGGTACATTTTTAGAGGAGGAAACCCATCGAAGTAGTACTCTACTCTCTCTCGCGGTGTATGGTTTTACAGCAGATGATGGAAGCATACACTTCCCACAGGAGAGGAAGTTGTTTCCAGGCCCTCTTCTCCCTGGAGTGTGACCTTTCACAAAGACACCACTATGGGCAGTGGACAGCCAGTACAAAATGAGGGATCTGGTATCCTTACATCAGAGCAACAGGCTCTGAACCAACCCAGTCATCATGGTATTTTATGTTAGAAAAAGGAGCACACCTCAAAATGTTTGGGCATTTGCAGAATTCTCTTTGTAATCTACAGTTTAAAAAACAAACAAGCAAACAGAGGTTAAACTAGAAAGTAATTACAAGATTTTCCTCTTAAAAAGTGAAAATATGGGAACAGGGAAAAGTATAAGTTCTTGTTTCAAAGAACAACAGCCTCAAGCCCTGAGCAACTGGCAGGGAAAGAAGAAAAAAAAAAAAAAAGGCAAAAAAGAGGCCTAGGATAAGCAAACCAAAATTTATATTGAGAGTTATAGCTTGTTTACAAGGTTTAGCCAGAGCACAAAACACCGAGCAAGTATCTGGCCACAATCCCTTTGCAATCCCTTTGTGCAGTTCAGCAGCCTGCAAATGAGATCTAAACCAAAAATAATCACAGAAAATGACTTCCAGAAGGAAAGATTTCTGTCAAAACCTCCTGACTACTCACCAGCAACACCCAGACTATGCTTTAATAAAAGTTACCCTTTTTCAAAAACTGGAGAGCTCTTAGCAAGAGCTGCACCTGCCTGTTCATGGCCACCCAGACCTCCTCATGCCCATAATCACAGACAAGCTCTTCCTGGAAACATGAAGCAAAAGGAGGTATCCAAACAGGTCCTTCTGTCATGGCCTTAACAGCTCATTGCATACACTTTTTACTTTTAAATATGTGAGTGGGAAGTTTCCGTGCCCTCCAGAAATCTTCCTGTTGCTTCTGCTCTTTTGTTATTTGATGGGAACTCTGTGCCTCACAGGCTGCCAGTTGCTGCAGCTGTAAGATCNACTTCAAGTGAAGCGGAAAACTAAAGGTTGTGCTCCAGCAAGAGGAGCCCAACCTAGAGAGATGTAGGTGCTGTGTTTGGGCCACAGTGCCCAATCATGCAGGAGGTCTGAGAGGGAGCGTTTGGATATAGCTGCTCTTCCTGAGAGAATCATGTCTCTATATCCATCATCTGCCATCTGGCAAAGCTTCCCTGGGGAGTGTTCATTTTGACTGTGAATGGCATTATCCACTTCCCACTGTTTCCAATATACAGTCTGTATACTAGGTCATCTATCCTGGAAGAATCATAGAATCATAGTAGTACTTTGGGTTGGAAGGGTCCTTTAAAGGTCATCTAGTCCAACCCGCCTGCAGTGAGTAGGGACATATACAACTAGATCTGGTTGCTCAGAGCCCCATCCAACCTGACCTTGGATGATTCCAAGAATACAGCATCTACCACCCCCCTGGGTAGCCCATTCCAGTGTTTCACGACCCTCATTCTTATTATTCTTTTCCTTATATTTACTTTAAATCTCCCCTCTTTTAGTTTAAAACCATCGCCCCTTACCCTGTTGCAGCAGGTTCTACTAAAAAGTTTATTCCCATCTTTCATAAGCCCCCTTTAAGTACTGAAATAAGGTTTAGCTCTTTGCGGTCAGTTTCTGCTTTGTGAATTAGCTGGGTACTAACACCACTTTTCTTGTAATCCTGCAGAAAGACTTTCATCATAATGATTCTAAAATTATTTTGATATATAATCTTACAGTGAGGTTGGGTCTGAGGTCCTTCTCAGACTCTCTGTTGTTGTTAATCTTCATTTAAACCTGACACATGTTTTATACCTCTACTGAAGTGGCAGTTTAAGGCAAATTTTTCTTCATTTGTGATGAAATATACCTTTTGTCATGTCTCGTTCAAAAGGGAATGTACCACTTGGCTGTTGCTGTCTAGAATCTCTTTTTCTAATAAAATTCTATTTTCACTACACTTTTCACCTTCTCAAATCTAAATCCATGCAATCTTTACTTTCTTCAAAAAAAACCCAAAACAAACAACTATGAATTCAGTGATATGAGCAGTAATGGGTACAAAACAAGATAAACACACACTCTGCATGTGCCCAAACCTAAACAGAGGTGCAAAATATCTCCAGAGCATCCCTGACCAAGACAGAGGCCCTGCCAAGAAGATGCAGAAGCACCTTGGCCGTCTCAAGACTCTGGCTGAGCAAGATCCTGGCAACATCCGCTTTTATTGTCTGCTGAGTTGCTTGTTTTGGGATAAGATATGTATGCACAGAGTACATTGTGTACAAAGAGCTATTGCTCATTTTTCCCTTCATGAGGTTTGTGGCTTCGGTTCCTCATGCAAAGTGCAGCTTTCATCCAACCCTGGGAGATGAAAAACACCCTGAAAACGAAGAGTGTCTAAATCAAATCTTTTGATAAGTCTATATAAGACACTCTGGAAAAGAAGGAAGGAATGCTTATGTATTTGTGCTTAACAGCTATACAGTCTCTGTGAATAAAGGTAGAAAGCACATTTTAAAAAAATACCTCTTGTGACGAAAGATACTGGAATTAACTCTGGAAATAGGTTCTTAGCAAATGGTGGCAAAATTCTCTGGGAGTTTTCCATGCCATGGTAAGTGAGTTTCAGCAGGAGTAGCAGGATATGCAAGTGCATCTGTAGATATGTCTGTAAATTAATGACTTACAGGTTACTACGTATATTGCAGACTGAAATAAGAGAGCTCAGGCAATATTGACATTGACTTCACAGATGATTTAAAATAAATTGGAGCACAATTCTGAAGAAGAGTTCCGCAAAACCTTTTCAATATGTCAGAGAGACCAGGCTTTACTCTCTCACTTCCCAGGAGAGACAGGGTTGCTCTCTAATTTCCAAGGAAAATCACATGTAATATAATCCTTTGGTAAAAAGGACAGACCTCGGCCTGTAAAGGAAAACAAACTTTATTCCACAGACAAAGGTTAAACAATTTTTTTTCTATTAGAAAACATACCCAATCTTCAGATATTAACAGAAAGAGGAAACTACAGCTACAATAAAAATAAACAAAGAACAAACAAACAAACATGTCTTACTTCTGGGGGGAAAAAAAAAAAAAAAAAGTAATACTCTGTTCAAATAATGAAGGGAACTTCCAGGCTTTTACTTTTCCTTTTTTTTTTTCTTTTTCAATTTTTTTTAAAGAGCTTGAGTAAGTGGTATATGTTCTAGTTTCTCCCATTCATGATCTGACAATGGATATCTCTTTTTTTCCTGCTGGTGCATAATTCCCTCCATCTGTCCCAACTCTGAAGTCTTCACATATAAAATCAGCCTCTATGAAGCAGCAGGATGTGAGAAGCAGCTCACTTTTATCTACCAAGGGCAGTGAAATATGAAGCTTGCATGTTAAAAAGCATTAAAACATGCATCCAAAACCAAAACTGATCCTACTACGTGTTTTGAGACTTTCACCACACAGTACCACCAAGAAAGAACATATTTTTCTGCCTAGAAAGGCAGTTTTTCCACATCAGTTTAGTGTCTCCTTTCTGTTTCGGCAGGAGCAGATTTGTTGTGTGTATATGTGTATATGTTCACTGCATTTTGTCAGCTAGAGCTTTGGTTTTTGCAGCCTGTTACCTGACCACTTCCCAGGAAGCCCATAATAGCAGTCATGCTCTAGCTCATGCTTATCATGTGTGAACCACCACTTCTTTGGGTCTTTAATACTAATTAAGCAACCAAATAATAAATTAGATTTAAAGGGAAATCTTTAGGGAGGAAAGAACAGATTTGATTTAATTACAACAACATATCTTGATTATTTTTTGTATTAATACGAAGAACCTGCACTTAAGCAAGGAATCTTTGTCCTAATAATTAAGATCCTTTGTCCCTACAGGTTATTTCCTGCCTGAAACCAAGGCTGTTGCTGTGTGAAGGTGGAGGGCTGGGCCAGTGAGAGTGGGAACAGGGAGACAGCTTCTTACCACATCATTGCCTGCCTCCCACACAGGAATGCATCTCGTTCACAACAGCAAAACATTGCTGCTGATCACTCCAGGATCACCTGCAATACTGCTAGCACCACACATAAGGGTTTTTGGGGATGAAAGGCAGTGGGTGTGCCAAGTTTCTGGGGTGTTAAAAGAAAACCTGGACACTCTCAGAGCAAAGAGGCACAACAGGATGTCTGCACAGTTCCTCTTATCTCCTGTCATTCCTCTAGCACCTGGGAACTTGCAGATGAGCCCCACAGAAACTCTGGGACAAGCCAAAGTCTCTGTTCTACTGCCCATTGGCAGGTATGACAATTTCTTGCCTGTGAGACTGAAACGCCCAATCCCCGTGTGCCTCATCTCTCATCTTTACTTAGGCAAAGATCCCAGATGGAAGATGCGTGTGAAAAAAACACATAAAAGTATTTCAGGTGTTCCCATAAAACCTACACTAGTATTCAAGAAGAGGCTGGGCAGACCTCCAGCTATCCTTGCTCCTGCATGAAAAGGACGTACTCCATGACCACTCAAGATCCCTTTCAGAGCTTCCACTCTGTGTTGAGACTTGTAATTACTGGACCATGCCTGTGTTTGCACTGTTTCACTAGAATGATGCTTACACATTTTGTAAGGAAATGTACACCATAAAGGCAGTTGTATTGTTATTGTTATTATTATCCCAGTGAACATTATTAAGAAGTGCTGAAAGTTGACTCATGGTTCCTCAGGAATGCGAATAATGTTTTTCTCAGGGGCTTCAACAGCCCAAGCAATATCTGCAAATGAAGGAGAGGAACAAATCAGTCACAGCAGAGAAACAGCCGCAGAAAAATACGAACCTGTTAACTGCAGCACCACCAAGTGTCAGCATCGAAAACACCACATATCGAGAAAATACCACATTTCTATAGGGACTGCGAGCATAAACATTTAAGAAAACTTGTTGGCGTCTAAATGCAAACAGTTTAATTTTTAAAGTTTCTGAAAAGCTATGTCAGTGTCTGGAATCCATAAGCCTCCTTCCAAGTGTCAAGATACTTTATGTTACGCCAAGGTAGTATTAGCACGTTCAGAAGATAAAATGTAATTCCTATTGATAAGGGAACAATTTAAATAGGAATTTAGACTTCAAACTTCTCAACGTTTTAAGTGGGTTCATATTGGTTAACCACACACACACAAGCACACACAGAACACGTCAGCAGCTGCCACATGCTGAGATGTTTGCGAGGGTCACAAATTGCAGCACGAGGGATGGGCGCGGCACATGGCAACTACCGACAACTGCTATTGCAGAGAAAACCTTTCTCTTCTGTAAGTGTATGATACTATTGTAGGTGTCTCAGAGCCTTGTAGGCACAGCTCCTTTTTTGTATTACAGGACTTGGTTGCACCTGAGTTTTGAGAGTCACATCCTCTGGCCACATGCTGACATGTCTGGACATCCTCTTGGGGCTCTGGATCAGAGGAGATGGGGCATTGCCAGCCATCCTAACGGAACTCAGGACACACTTCTGCCTTGTCAACAACTGTCAGGGACTACATTGCTATGACATCATCACCATTTCTTTCTCAGTGTATAGTAAGCAGAAACAATGAGTGATAGCTTTTTTGATTTCCAAGTGATGTGAGATTCTCAATCCCTTACCACTGACATTTATCTACAGGGGCCTTTACATGCTATACAAGACATGTCAAAGAAGTGTCCTGCTCCTCAGAGCTGGATGTGCTGGTTGATCTGAGACCAAAATCTTAAGCAGGAATGGAGAATCACAGCACTTCCAGGTAAAACAGTGGACCCATATGAATGAATCTCATGAGACTCAAAAAAGTCAAAGTCCTACACCTGGGTTGGAGCAGTCCTTGATATCAGTACAGGCTGGGGAATGAAGGGATTGAACGCAGCCCTGTGGAGGATTTGGGGGTATTGGAGGATAGAAAGTTGGACATGAGCCAGCAATATGCATTTGCAGCCCAGAAGGCCAACTGTGTCCTGGGCTGCGTCAAAGCAAATGTGGACAGCAGGTGGAGGGAGGTGATTCTACCCCTCTACTCCACTCTGGTGAAACCTCACCTAGAGTACTGCATCCACCTCTGGAGCCGTCAGCACAAGAAGGACATGGATGTGTTGGAGTAGGTCCAGAGGAGGGCCGCAAAAATAATCAGGGGGCTGGAACACCTCTACCATAGAAAAAGGCTGAGAGAGTTGGGATTGCTCAGCATGGAGAACAGGAGGCTCTGGGAAGACCTTATTGTGGCCTTTCAATACTTAAAGGAGGGCTACAAGAAAGACGGGAACAGTCTTTTCAGCAGGGTCTGTTTGTTTTGTCAACACAAGGGGTGATGTTTTTAAACTGAAAGAGGGGAAATTTAAGCTAGGTATACGGTTGACATTTTTTACAATGAGGGTGCTGAAACACTGGAACAGGTTTCCTGGACAGGTAGTAGATGCCTCATTCCTGGGAACATTAGAGGTCAGGTTGGATGGGACTCTGAGCAACCTGCTCTAGTTGAGGATGCCCCTGCTCACTTCAGAGGGGTTGGACCGGATGACCTTTAAAGGTCCCTTCCAACCCACACCGTTCTATGATTCTGTGAAAACAAAGAACCCCTCATAAACCCTGTATTTTCTCGGTACATTTTGACAGTAAAGCACCAGCTTTTTTAAATTTTATTTTCACATCCTAAATTGTCTTGTCTGGCTGCAGTGACACTGTGCTGACCATACCAGTGCAGGTTGATGTGCGCATCTCTGCTGAGGATCTCTTCCCTGGCAGAGTTGGGAGGAGGGCAGTGCCATGCTACCATGGCCTCCCAGCCTCATGCTCTGGTCGGGGCTGCTCTGACTGCTTCACTCCTGCAGCAGACTGCCACAGGAATACATCCTTTACTTTCTGATTAATTATGTCATGTTCAGAAATGTGATGTAGGCTCCCAAGTCACTTATGCAAATCTGAAAACATTACTGTTGCTCATGAGGGAAAGCAGAGCTCACAGCTGTGGAAAGGAAAGAGCTGAGGACAAAGCCAAGTCTCAGAGTGCTGTGGCCAGGTAGGATGAGCTGGAGGCCACTGTACTTAGCACTTTTTTCAGGGCCTTGCTCCCATGGTTGTCCATGGGAACCTGGAAATCACCGGCATCTGCTGATCTGTGAGTGTGTGTTTTCTGGACATGGATTCCCCTTCCTTTGTTTCAGAGACAAGTTCACACATGGATATGTCAGCTGGCTTTATGACTGCATGAAGCAGGGGGAAGAGTTCTCTCTGTTTATGATATTTCTGATCATAATCATCTTGATCACAATTTGCTTAAAATGCAGCCACATAAATGCTCTCTCCTCTGACTAATCCTGGTTCTCCTGGTGATTTGCACAAACAGTCCCCTGACAAATGCCTACGATCGCATCACTTGTCCTGCTGAAAGACCTCAATGAAAAATGGGCAGTATGTAGCACCCACTACTGAATGCTATGTCATAGCAAACCGTTCAATGGTGAATAGCTACTAAAATTACCATGTAGACCACGCACCACCTGTTGCCCCAAAAAACAAGCTTTTTAAACCCTTAACGACCAACCCCAAGCTAAGTGCATCAGGCTTCATCAAATAACCTGCTGAAAGTCTGACATAACCTAAGGAGACCTTGTAAGAGCACAGTGTAAACCTGGTCCTGCAGTGTGTATTCTCTCATACTTTCCTAGAGCCTTCACAAAAGCATAGTAGCACTATTCCTGCCCTAAAATTAAGATTAAGGGATTCAGATTCTTAAGACTGTCCTCAGATGAATTCATGGGACTTTGCCAAACAGAGTAGTAAAGATACCTCTGTAAATCTTGCTTTCTTAACTCCTTGTGTTACACTTCATCTTCATGAAAGCTCAAAAGCACCTAGAATTTCTACAAAGTAAGAATAAAACATTCAAATTCAGCTTTGAACTTGCGTCAGATTATCCTACAGACCAGAGAGGGAAATGTGCTTGTCAGTATTTCATATCTAGCTAATCCTACCTGTCACTGTAACTGTAACACCATAAGAGGGAACACAAGACTTGTCTGGAAATTGAAAATAAAGAAATTCAAATCCCTTCCTATGTGACTGTCTTGGAGGACCTCTCAAGTCACCGCAGGAAACTGCTTCTGGGATCTGATTTTCCTACACTTGACCTAATCTGCCCTGTTGCTCAGGTAGTTTGAATAAGACCATAAAATGCCTTCAGACCTACCTTTCCTTTCCCTCAGGGAGCCTTAACACACACAACAGGAAAGATACCTCTGACGTATCTTTCCAAACCCTAAACTGAATTGTAACTGTCAGTCTACATGAGCTTTAACACCTACGGCTCCTCCAAGTTTAACAACCAGGCATTTACATATGACTGTATCAATCTTGTGGCTTTGCAAAATATAGCAAAAAAAAAAAGTTTCTGCAACACTTACTTTCCAGATCCTAAATTTAA
This sequence comes from Todus mexicanus, assembly GCA_013389965.1. NCBI lineage: Eukaryota > Metazoa > Chordata > Aves > Coraciiformes > Todidae > Todus > Todus mexicanus. The sequence goes on from WEIS01028245.1 coordinate 15,869, forward strand.
CCTTAATGTCAACTCCTTCTCTGGATTTATGACACGTCAGATTTTACAAATAAAACCTTTGTCAGCGCCAGTTCACCGCTTATATCGGAGAAACTTGCCAAACGCGGGAGGAACACATGCCCTTGTCCCTAAACCTTCCTTGCCAAACTTGCTTTGTGCTCAGCTTTCCAGGTTTGAAATCTTCCCAAACCCAAATATTCTAATATTCTGTTAATATTCTTCACCACGACACGGTGTGTGCAGAGGGAACCAGTCTCTGAAGTGTCCAGACAACATTCCCAAAGCTCCGGCTCTCCCCGGCGCCCGGGAGGTGGAGCTCTGCGCCCGGCTATGCCCGGCGCTACCCCCGCCAGCACCACGGCGAGGAGCCCAAATTTAAACGTACTGCAATACTCTAAACGCTAACCTGGCTGCTTTATGTCGGCTTAATTACTTTATAATAATGAGTTGAGGTGCACGAAGAGCTAGGGGCTGATAGCGGTAGATCTAAAGCCGTCACTAGTGTTTCAACTGGTAGCAGAACTGAGCTCTGACCAGAAGTAAAGCAACAGATGAGTAACACTGAAAATGCCATTTTCAGTTGATAATGATCTGAAAAAGAGAATGGAAAATGTAACAAGAGAAACGGAAACCAATACAGTACTCATATGACAAGATCAAAGAGATAAAATGTGGTATTCAAATGTGAAGAAAATGGCTCACATGCATCCAAAAATATATTGAGATGGATTTTTTTCAAGAGGTACACTACGTGAAATACAAGATATTGAAGTTGTTTACTAAGCTGAACATTCAGGTGCAACACTGTAGCTAAACATTAAAATCACATATGAATATAATCTTCGAAAAATCAGTGGAAAAAGAAAAGCTACATTTCAAAAAGTATAGAAGTATTTTCACTGAGGCATATATGAATTAGCGTCACTTAAATAAGCCAGAAGAAAAATAGAAGATGTCTTCCTGCAGCACAGTGAAAATCCCGAACAAGAATAGAAACGAATAACAGATGGACTAACTGGAGGATTGTGTTTAATGTAATTAACATTAGCACTTACCGGTAACGGTTAATGGTCCTATACCATTACACATCCCAAAACAAAGCCTGATCAAGAATGCATCAAAAGACATGAAGTGAACCCTGAGGCTTAAGTGCCATTTGGATCGTGTTGAAGATATTTTCATCAGTCTTCACGAGAAGCTATAGCTAATGGAAAGAAAGATACATGAACAAATGTCTATCTTGTAATCCCTACATTTTCTGTAGTAACTACCATTTTCCACGAAAACACTATAAATGGTTAAATTTTTTTTCTGTCTCCCTACTGACTCTGAAGGATTTGAAGCCCTTCTGCTGTCATTCAATAGTAGCAACCTGTCTGAAATCACTGCTTTGCACTTTAAGACAGAAATTTGTCTTAACTGAAATTAAACATGAAACCAAAGAAATTTTTAACATTTACTAGATAGGATTTTAAAAGGTGAAAATGATCACATCACTAGAAAACCCTTCATATTCTCTACTAAAATTTTTTAAATGTGTTTCCACATAAAATTGAAGAATTGCCTTTTTTAGTCAGAAGTAGAGCTCTATTCAAAGCAACCAGTTAGAGAATAGCAATTACAAATAATAATTCCCAACAAAATCCTATTTTATTCATGAAGTCTTGTATCTGAAAGCTCAGCAGTGTTGTATTTTGATAAGAGGACTCACCTGAGAAAATGGCAACATGCTTGTAGGTAATAGGCAAACTAAGATGGCATTCACTAGATGTGATGGTTGATTGACTTTCAACCTCTTCGTCACCATGCTTGAGAATAAAATGGAAAAAAATAAAAGTAATGTCATTCCTAAAAGCAAATGTTATCCAGTAGAGGTATTTTTTGATTTCTTTTACATTCACAACCTCAAAGCTGGTTTATGAACCTGATTTTTCCTCTTCCTAGGGCCTAGGTCAGGCATGATCAACAGGAAGACCATGGCACTGCAGCTGATGTAGGAGTAGGAAGACGAAATGTCAGCACGGAGATTTATTTCTGACAAATCATAAACCAGAATGACACAATCTAGGGGTAGATTTTTTCTGTGTATGATTTGTATCATTTGTACCACACATTGCTATCCTTCAATATATATACATATACATATTAATTTACTTGTAAACAAATAAATGGAGCACATGGAGCATTGTTATTCCATGTCAAGAATATGTGAGAAGGATTTTCATTCAAACAAATGCAGATGTGAAAATATTTTCAACTAGCTTGCTTACTCTCACAACCTAGTATTTGCTCTACTTAGTACACAATAAAAGGACATTCCCATCTTCTCTGCCAGAGAAAACAGACTTTTTTTGCAAAGGAGAAGAGCACCTTCATCATCACTTTACAGCAACCTCTCTGTGCCATCTTCAAGGATATATGTGCTGTGATGAACTGAGGATGGAGGTGGAGAGAAAGAGAAACTTATGCTCAGATATTGCTGCAATTCCAGAGCAGAACAGAGCATCCATAGAGAAATGTATGCGGATAGCACGCTCCTGAATGACAGAGGAGGCCATTCAGGAAACACAAACGCTACTGCTGTGAGCTTTGATGGCCCTGCAGATGAGGGAGCACACTGGTACCTCTCTGCACATTTTAATTGTGCAAAGCAACTGACAGCTGGTATAGATTGGAGACATTCTTAATTTTCTTTGGTTTATTTGGAAAATCGATTGGGAATGCAGTAGGTAAATGAGCACAGAAATAGCTTTAAATTATGTTGTTTCACTGTCTCCTCCACTCCTCACATCCACTTGCCCAGCACTGCCCTCATTGTCATTTTTCTCTCCACCAGAGCAGTAATACAATT
>WEIS01028245.1:28859-48268 GCA_013389965.1 Todus mexicanus
GCCTCTGCCGGAACGGCTTCGGTTTATATCGTCGCTTATGGTCGTGGGAACCGGCGGTGGTTCCCGCCGGTGTGTGCGTGCACACCTGTACCCATCCCCACACGCACATATACCTGTATATATATCTGTATATAAATGTCTGTGCGCCCATACGCACAGATAAGCAGGTAGATGCGCTTCCACCTACTCCCCTCCTGACTTCCAGCTCCCTCTCCTACCGCAGGCTGCGTCCCGTCGAGCGGGCGGCATTGTTCCTCCCCGGTGAGACCGGGGGGCGGTTGCAAGCCCTCCCGAAAGGTCCCCGCTGGGAGCAGGGGGACAGTGCCCGTCTGCGGCGGAGGGGATTAGGGCGACGGAAAGCTCGGGCCGGTCCCGGTCGCGTTCCCTCGGCCGGGGACAGCAGGTGCCCGGCACCCGTCGGGGGGCTGCGGGAGCCCCTCGCAGGGAGGCGGCGAGAGGGAGCGGCGGAAGGGGGCTGGGACAGGCGTTACGGGCGGCCATCCTCCTGGGGATATCTTATGTGCCCCCCGGTGTGGCGCAAATGCTTGCTTTTGTTGTTTGCGAATTATTTAATTTTTTTTTTAAGAAAAACCTCTTGCTCTGCCCGCGTCGTGCTGCTCCGGCGGCCTCCCGCACACATAATCTTCTTATATTCCTCGCTAATATCAGCGAGTTACATAATGGCATTCGAACATATGTCAACTTAATTATAAGGCAGGAGCGCGGAGACAATTAAAAGTTTGCGCTGGCACCGCGGGGGAGCCGGGGCTTCCCTCGGGGGTGGGGACGGGGCTGGGGCGCGAATGTCTTTTCCCCGCGAGTCGCTGCGCGGCAGCCGGTGCGGTGCTGATCCGGCTCTTTTTTGTCTCCTCCGCCGCTCAGAGGCTCACCATGACCAAGTCGTACAGCGAGAGCGGGCTGATGGGCGAGCCCCAGCCCCAGGGTCCCCCGAGCTGGACGGACGAGTGCCTCAGCTCCCAGGACGAGGAGCACGAAGCGGACAAGAAGGAGGAGGACCTGGAGGCTCTACACGGTGAGGCCGAGGAGGACTCGCTGCGGAACGGGGAGGAAGAGGACGAGGAGGACGACTTGGACGAAGAGGAGGAAGAAGAGGAGGAGGAGGACGACGACGACCAGAAGCCCAAGAGGCGGGGCCCCAAGAAGAAGAAGATGACCAAGGCGCGCATGGAGCGGTTCAAGCTGCGGCGCATGAAGGCCAACGCCCGGGAGCGCAACCGCATGCACGGCCTGAACGCGGCCCTGGACAACCTGCGGAAAGTGGTGCCCTGCTACTCCAAGACGCAGAAGCTCTCCAAGATCGAGACCCTGCGCCTGGCCAAGAACTATATCTGGGCGCTCTCCGAGATCCTGCGCTCGGGCAAGAGCCCCGACCTGGTCTCCTTCGTGCAGACGCTGTGTAAGGGCCTGTCGCAGCCCACCACCAACCTGGTGGCCGGCTGCCTGCAGCTCAACCCGCGGACTTTCCTCCCCGAGCAGAGCCAGGAGGTGCCTCCGCACGTCGCGGCGGCGGCGGGCGCGCCCTTCCCGGCGCCGCCGTTCCCGTACCAGTCCCCGGGGCTGCCGAGCCCGCCCTACGGCACCATGGACAGCTCCCACCTCTTCCACCTCAAGCCGCCGCACGCCTACGGCGCCGCGCTGGAGCCCTTCTTCGAGAGCGGCCTGGCCGAGGGCGCCAGCCCCGCCTTCGACGGCCCGCTCAGCCCGCCCCTCAGCGTCAACGGCAACTTCTCCTTCAAGCACGAGCCGCCCGCCGACTTCGACAAGAGCTTCGCCTTCACCATGCACTACCCGGCCGCTGCCGCCGCCGCCGCCGCCGCCGCCCTGGCCGCCGCGCCCGCCCACGCCGCCATCTTCCCGGCCGCCGCCTCCCGCTGCGACATCCCGGTGGACGGGCTGGCGCCCTACGAGGGCCACCCGCACCACGAGCGGGTGCTCAGCGCCCAGCTCAACGCCATCTTCCACGACTGAGCCTTCGTCAGGGGGGGAAGGGGAGAGCCGAGCCGAGCCGAGCCCCGCCGCCCGCCGGCGGCCACCGCCTTGTTTACAGGGGCAGCCCGGCGGGTCTCGTCGGGGCCGCCGCGTCCCCGCTCCCCGCCTGTCCCGGGGCCACTCCTGGCTCGGAGCGACGCCGTCAGCCTGGGGCTTTGGGGCACCGGGAGCGCGTCAATCACCTGATCGGGATCACAAAATCACAAGCAATAATTAGGATCTATGCAATTTTTAAACTAGCGATGGGCCAATTACAAAATATATATGAGATCTCTATTTTTCAACCAACGTTTTACTACTTGTTACCTTTCCCATGCTGAATTATTTTGTTGTGATTTTGTACAGAATTTTTAATGACTTTTTATAATGTGAATTTCCTATTTTAAACCATGCAGCTTCATCAATTTTTATACATATTGGAAAGGTAGAATTATATCTAATTTATACAAAATAATTTAACTAATTTAAACCAGCAGAAAAGTGCTTAGAGAAGTTATGTTGCCTTAGCACTTCTTTCCTTTCAAATAGTTGAAAAAGAAAAAAAAATGCACAGTCCGGGCAATTTCTTTCCCATGAAAGTCTGGTTTTTTTCTTTTTCTTTTTTTGCTTTCCTTTTTTCCCCCCCTCTTTTTTCCTTTCCCCCCTACGACAGGAACCAGATCTCCTAGGTCTTGAGAAGATATACAAACGATAGACTTATTTTCTATTAAAACATATCAATTCAACACATTACTTGCACAAACTTGTATATAAAGATTATAAGCAAATGCCAACACCCTTTTTAAATCGAAAGCTGCTTGACTATCACATACAATTTGCACTGTTTCTTTTTAGTCTTTGAACCCCTTGGCATTCCGTGGTTTGTTGGTTTTTGGGTTTTTTTAAGAGGACTTGAAGATGTTAATGTTTCCAGGCGATAAAAATGCATGATTTTATACATGTTCACACAATCCATGGTTGTCATCCGCTCATTTTATAAATCGAAACCTAAAACTAATCAGGTTGTTAAAGTCGGGCTATATACCTATTGTAGTCGATTAGTAAGGTAGCTTGAAACAAATTCAGACCATTTAATCCGTAATTAGAACAATAGCTATTGCATGTACAATGCAGTCCAGAATAAGTGCTGTTTGAAATGTAACGCTGGTTCAACTGGAATCAATCTGTACTGTAATTTTGTTTGTAATCCTGTATATTATGGTGTAATGCACACTGGGATTTTAGATAAACATCCATCCTTTGGCAGCAACATAGTATTGAACATTTGGTCGAATGTTGCATTTCTCCTTAAATGTGATTACTATTATTATTATTTTTCTTAGTGTAAGTAATTCCTATGGGATTATTGTTTTATTCGGATAGCTCATGAAAGGTGCAACACTTATTATTTGTAGAATAAAATTGGACTAAAAAACAAAGGACACGGATTCTTTCCTTACCTTGAGGGGTTCCGAGGGAAGGGGGCACACGGACGCTCTTCGTTTGTTTCCTGCAAGCCCGACCATTTGCATTGCTGATTTGGGGAATTAGGGAAACGGGGGCACGAACGCTGTTCGCCCGGGAGCCGCAGCTGCCGGCGTGGGATGCGCTGGGCAGCCAGGCTCGGCTCAGCCAGGCTCGGCTTGTCTCAGCCCAGTCCAGCCCGCGGGTCTCCCCCTAAACCGCGGAGGGAGCGCTGGGGCGGCACCTACGGGGTTCCCCCCGCCCGGCCGGGACCGGCACACCGGCAAATGCCGTCTCGGTGCTTCTCCACCGCAAGCCAGCCCAGCATCCAGCGCTATCGACTTGCCATCTCCTCCTCTTCCCAGGCGCGAAACACGCGTTTCTTTCATCTTCACTGGTTATTCTGGGGCTTAAGAAACCCAGAGACACAGCCTGTGGGAGAGCAATTTCCCTGATGGCCAGGAATAATTACCAACAGGCCTTTGCCTCCGACCCTCAGACACAGAATTAAGATGTTCCCTGCAACACCTGATATGAACCTACCACAAAGCAGAAATATTTCATAAATACGTCACACAAACCCAGCAGAAAGCCAACAGACTTTCCTGGGGAGGAGGGCACTGCTTGGTGGTATTTTTTCAGGAGGACCCCAAGCTACTGAGGTCTATTTTAGGAGGTGTTTCTAGCTATGGAAATCCAAGGCATAAGCATTGCCAATCTCTATTAACACTGCCGCAGCCTCACGGCCAGTGGTTCGTGCCAAAAACACGCTGAACATGAATTGCGATGCCGGCTGATGCATTTTGCAACCTCTCCCTACCTTTTTCCCGAGCCCGCAGCTCCGCACTCCAAAACTGTTGCTGCATTTGAAAAGGAAGAAAGCAAAAGGCAACTTTTCAAGCACCCGATTGACCTGTCTCAGGCAGTGGCAACACAGCTAAATACACCCCAGGTAACCCGAGCGGGGAAAGGAATGTCAATTTTTCGGGTAAAATTGAAAAAGCCGACCCAGGCTTGCTCGCTTTTTGGTTTTGTGCCTTCTTCTTAAACATAAGGATTCTTCTAGTCAGTCGAGGGGCAACTCACATGCCACCATCTTTTATTCAAAGGCAGGCACAGATGTTCCTTCTGCAGGGGAGGTTTTAATTTATGAAAATGATATTGTTTATGCATGAATGCACTCTGCATAACACAGAGTACTTCCATCTGATGAGAGAAATACCACAGAACCAGTGCCAATGTCAGGAACATATTCTGCAAATTTAGTCGCTTAAATGTTTAATGAATATTTGGAAGGCATTTCCAAACCACAAGTAACCTTTTCAATTACCTTTTCTTTTTCCGTGGTTAATAACAAAATTCAACTCCTCTAGCCAATGCCGTGTACTTAAAAGATCTGCCTAGGCTATCTGAATGTTTGCTGCCGTGATACTTCAAAGAAAATAGTATTTTAATGTTATGAGCAACCTGATAAGGAAAATTAATTAGGCATTTTAGCAACTAGAGGCTCCATTTTACAAATGACTTGTGAGTTTTTGTTATTTCAACTAGTTTAGGGCTTTTTTTCTCTCCACCTTTATAAAATACTGGAGATGTCCCCCTCCCTCTGCTTCTGCTTCTGATACCTCTATGATATTTAATTTTTCTTACTGTTAATACCAATCCAAATTCTGAAATCTCTGCTCATGACTCCCACAGGAAGGTCTATCAAGGTCTCTTTCAAAGGAAAGAATTACTCACACTGTTCTTCTCCTATAACCCATTGCTAATTAACTAAGGCTATAGGGGGATTATCTAACTTCCGCATGCAGAGGAAACTCTGGGATTGAGTCATATCCACACACATACTGGGTCATCCAGCACAGGCCTAAGACTCTATTTTTATGGCTTGTTGGGACCAGTGGCCTTTGCTTTCTTTGTGCCATACCTTTGAAAGTAGGAACTGTTCTACCCCTGGTGCATGCTTGAGAAGATGCTGGTGCAATGTCTGCAGCTACAGTGCATGAGCAACAGTCACAACTTCCAGCTTTTCATCTCTTTATTTTCTGAAGCAGTAGAAATGGGCCTGAAAGTTGTGGACACTTCATTGCCTGTGATATAGCGGAGGCCCCAACTATGGCAGAGGAATCTGAAATGGTGGAATGCCAAGTTACATGCAGCTGGAGACTGAAGCCTCCCGTTTTACATAGTCCTAACGAAAAATGTGCCTGAACATCAACAGATTGTGGCCCAGTGCCTTCAGAAGGACTCCCCAAGTGAAACAAAGTAGACTCAAGGAGAGCCAAGGTTACTGAATGCACCAGAAGACAACAGAGCAACTATTTCTCCAAAAGATACTATTCCAGAGTTGTAATAAACTAATATAAAAAAGCAACATACAATTCCAGAGGTAATAGGAATTAACAGAAATCATCCTAAACTGAGTCTTGCGAGCAAGTAAAACAAATCTTCTCGATTATTTGTAACAGCGAAAATTCTTGTAACTTTTTTAAGTTACAACTGTAACTGATCAAAATTGGATAAATCAGGACCTTAACATTTCCTTTCACTTCTTGAAAATAGAATGTCTTCTTTTTGGGTTTTTTTTTAAAGGAAAAACCCCACAGTACTTCTGTACAAAGATACATCCTATCAAATAGTTTTAGAAATTACACAGTTAAATTGTATTATCTTGTTTTTGTATAAATCAATTAAAGGTAAAAAAGACAAACAAAATCCGTGCAGATCTCATTCCTATTGAGGAAAAACTCACGTAAATTAAACTTGGAGCTCTGCCTGGTCCTATGTCAGGCAAAATATGGGAAAATTTTACTTCATTTTTATTGACCAAAATGGATTGTGTGCTAGTTATTTCAGAAATTATAAACTGTCTACCCTCTTTCTTTATCTGGAAATACCATATTACAAAAAATCTTGAAAAGCATAGTACATGAATACAGATCAAAACAGTGAGCCGAAGATCTACAAATAGACTGTTATTTAAATATGTACATGAGTGTTTTTTAAATAATTCATATATGTATTTAACAAACTGTCAGAAGCTATGCAATATGAAATTAAAACTGACAATGCTCTCAAAGCATTCTCTTAAGTGTTTAGGTTGCCTACAGGGTATGTAAAACATAGAATAGCAGCCTCGACTTCCAGTTTCCTAGCTTGTAATAGTTCACAGAAGAATTAACTGCATGTTGTATGAAATAAAATAGAAGAAATTAAGATTTACACTATTTGCCAACATTTCGGTGACAGAACAATAGAAATCAAGATTCAAAGTAAAGCTTTGTTATCTTCAAAAGATAGCATATCAACATTAATGCAAACAGTAAAAAATGTCCTCTTATCAACATATTCTCATTTTATCCTCCTTCCCATTGCCACATATTCCTCTATTACTCTGATTTAGTTTGGTTTCTTGATGGTCTCAGGAGTGAGTTCAGCTTCAGACTGTTGTTGTGGCTTCTTATTCTTGCATGATAATTTCACTCGTTCCTGTTTCCCTGGCAGAGATTCATCCATCTCAACAACTTCAGACTTTCTTTTCGTCACCTGCTCTTCTTTCTCTCCATTTTTAAAATGCTTTCTATCTCCTTGTCAGACATATAGAAACACATCTAGTAACAGCAATGCTTTCTTCTACAGATTATTGATGCAATTTTCCTTCAGAATAATTTGACTTTGCTTACTGTGTGACAAGTTTGGTGTTCTGCTTAATGTCTCTTTTTCTAAGCCAAGGTAAACCAACATAATAGAGTTGTACTTTTATTGAGAGTTATAAAAGATTATTTTCTAGAGTAGCAATGTAAGAAGGGAACACATGTAAGAGAGCTAGTATTTGGGAATGAACAGATGACTGCACACTAAACCTTCACTGTATAAACAGACACTGTAGCCACAAAAAACACACAAGCAAAGGCTAAGTTGCCAATTTCAAAATTCAGGTTTCTCCAGAAGCAAATCTCTGTTAGCCACCGAAGCAAGCTAACTACTAGAAACAACCAGTTGAATCTTCAATGTTGGGCATAAGCTATTTTCCTCCCGGCGTCCCCTCATTTCTTCTTGTCTTCATTCCCATTCATTAACTTCAGTATCACCTTATCCATGAATTGAAAACCAGCCTTCTCTTCTCTTCTCTTGCCCCTTCACCTAGTTACATTTTTCTACCCATTTTTCTTGAGATTAGAAGATTTATTTTGTAATAGCATGCTTTGCCAGCTTGCTCTCCTTCAGTAATCACTAGGTGTACTTCTCTTGCTTGCTATTTCAGCTAGAGGTTGCCCTACATCTCTTTTTTTTTCACTTCATAATGTTCTTCAGGAAGAAATTTCTGAGACTCCCACTACCTCCTGGCATCTAGACAGCAAGAGATTATTTCCTCCATGCAGAAGGAGATATCATTAGTTAAGGAGAGGTTAGTTCACTAGCTTGTTTCCTACTACATCTTACCCAGAGGTTGCTCCCCTCTTCTAGTTTATCTGTCTATGCTCAAGGCCAATACTCTGACATGGAATGAGTTTACTTAGCTATTTGGACTCCTGGCTGAACTTTGCTACATGCTGTTCTGCTCACCTTAGTCAGGTATATTGGGCCCTACCTGACTTGTGGTCACTCAGCTCTACTCCCTTTATAAAGCAGTCTGCCCTCACTGCTCCTTAATATTCTTTCTCTTGTGCTGTTGCCTGATAAGGCTTTGGGGGCACTACCAAGGCTTAAAAACTCTGACCAGCCTCACCTCCGCCCCTCCCATCAACCCCACCCAAGGACCTGGAGCTCTGTTTAAGCTCAGCTTGGTACTACTAGTTCTTCCTTCAGAGATATTGTAGGGTGCTGGTCTTTGGTTCAGCCACAGTCCTGGTCTAGCTATGGGTTCTGCTGAGCTAGATCTGGAAACTGATGTCCTGGTTTTATTTCAGCCCTGCCTCATCACTGTGAACTTTTCTGATAGTTTGGATTCTTGGGAGATCCTGGCACATTCTCTCAGGACTTCCTTCCTGAGGTACCACCAGGTAGGTCTTGGCCAGGAAGGACCCTGCCTCACTAGCCCTGGGGTTCCCCTTGGCTTCCTTACTCTTAAGAAGCAGCTGGCCCTTGCTGTGCCTTGACAATGGCTTTGCTTCCCTTCCTGGTGCGCACCCCTGCCTTCTTTTTGCCCCTTCTACTTTACTTGAGCTATTTGTTTAAAAACAAACCCAACCAAACAAAAAATGTTAAGACAATTTCTAAGCTAGCTCCATAGGCTAAGCAAAATGGAGTAACAGAGTAACCTGGGATTCAGACTGAAACACAGGGCAAAACTGTTCTGTGAACTCAGTTCTAGGAACTTTTTTGTTCCCTGTATACTGTAAGAATGCATACATTGCACACTTCTCACTAGACAAAGAGCAGCTGCTGATGAACTGGATGTTCTTGTGCGCTCCATCTGTAGTCACGTTTACATTGAAGGAGGGATGTTAAATTCAAAGACAGAGTTAATTTAAGCATGGAAACCACCAATTATTTATAAGTATTTGAAGAATACTTCTGGAGGCTATCTGAAGAGCTGCAAAATTTAATTTGAAGGATTTTTATAAAAGATTTCCATCTTCTTAAGAGATGAATACGGCTTCTCTATGTTTGTGTATCTATTGCCTTTAAGTCAAAATATACATGAGAGAGCAGGAAAATAAAGCACACTTTAGTTGCTTTGGGTGAGTTACAATGCCTTCTATAGCCCTATTCCTTGTGCAGCTTACTGTATTTCTAGATGTCTGTTGATCCTTCTGCCATCACAAGTACCCATATGCCCCAATTCCAAATTTTGGTTATGATCAAAGATGTAGAAGACATCAAGGCTGTTACATGTAGATTCAGGGCTCTATATGATTTGGCTGTCTATTATACAATTCCTGCTACACACTTACTGTTTGCCTTGTGTCCCTCTTTTTTTCTCTAATGTGGAAACATCACACAGGATTCTTCATGAGATGACTATTACGTGCAACCCTTCATATAAGAAAGGACAAGGAAGTTCTATGTTTTAGACAGCTTGGAGAATGGATAAGATTGTATTGCTGGACTATTCCATGTTTCTTCAAATTCATTGTGCAAGTCTGACAGTTGTGGTATTTAAAAAACAAGTCTCTTAGAGTAGACTTCTTTAAAATATTATTTTTTCTTCATGAAGAAGTGTCTATATTAGACTTGTAAAGGATTGTGAGGATCCAGGATCTATGAATAGTAATAAACCAAGTGTGACTAGACCTGTATGTTTCTCCTATCATTTTTGTTACTATGTACAGCTCTCTTACTGTTTAGTGTTTTTTATCTACTACAGCGTAGTATCTTAACAGTTACTGAGTTAATACACCTTTCAAGTAACGTCAATAAAAGCATGTTAGAAGCTTTAATGACATCAGTCCAAGCGTATTACAAGTCTCTTAGGAATTGTAATAGTCTTCCACTGATGGTACTGAAAATAGTATTATTTTGTAGTTCTAAGACAGTTATCAGCTTATCCTTTTCTGTACCTTATGAGAAACTATCTAGTGACGATATACAATACATATAGATGGGACAGCCTAATAAATGGTCTCACAAAAAAATTACAAATGACTGCAGGGAATTATAACGGGCATACAAACTCAAAATTGATTCAACTATATCCAGTTTCATGTTGTGCTTTATCGTCTAGTTAATGATTTAGCTTTCCTTTTGAATGGCATAAATGCAAACACATTAAAGATCAGCGATGCCAAATAACAGGCACAGATTTAATTGATTCGTCTACTGTGGTACTAGAATGATAAATTGGTAAGGCAAGCTTGTTTGGCTAGTGTTTTTTCTTGCCTTGTCACTCAGTTATCTTTAGAGGAGGGAGAAGTATTTTGCACAAATTTCACAGTTTACACATAATTTCAATTATTTCCACTTTATTTTATCTGATTACTCTGCACTCAAGATATTTATATCTCAGTAAAGATGACATATGAGTAAAAAAATATTGGCACAATTTAAGTCAGAATAAGAAACTAAACTGCTTGTTTTAATATGTCCTTTTCATGCACCATGACATACACCTCAGAACTGCAAAGCTCTTGCTATTTTCCTTCAAGTTAAGTCCTTACAGGCTCAGGAGCACCTTTTGTATTGGGATTGATGCTGGAGCTCTGAAGTGATTGTTGTCAGCGAATCTTGCAGCGCCTGTGAGTAGAGTTGTTGTATTTCCAAACAGTAAACCCCTACCATTTGCAGAGCAGGAATAAAGCAATTGTCTCCCTCTGGATTTGAACTTTGAGGGATGACTATGCAACTTTCTGGGTACACTTTGTGCTGTCCCACTTGGTACAGAATCTGATGTTGCACAGTTCATCCCAGATTGAGACATTGTGCTCCCCAACTGTTACGAAGGGTATTTACGCTGGTGATGTGTTTATGGTAGCACTGGTTTGCAGCCTGAATGCCAACACGGTGTTTATCTTAAAGCTAAACCACAGATACCACCTGTGAAAGACTTGAGCTTTTCAATACGAAAGGGCTATTGTAAGCTCGTGTCGTAGCTTTCTGAAGCAAAATAAGCGATGTTGTTAATGATAACAGAAACGCAGGAGATACACGGGACTCTGACAACGAAGCTGAATCTGTAGGTAGAGCGTTCCTTCAGTGCTCGCCCTGGGGAGTCAGGGCAACTTCGGAGAACAACCGTAAGAAGCCAGAGCGCCTTGTGCCGGTGCCCGGCTGAGGGGGCCGCCTCCGTGCCTGCTCCCAGCGGGGCAGCGGCCGTGCCGAGCCGTGGGGCCAGCCGAGGCTCGGCCCGATGTAGCGAAGGGCTCCGTTTCCCCGCCGGGGCGGGAGAGGCGCTTCCCCAAGCAGGGGCTCTGGGCCGCCCCGGGCAGCGCGACCGCTTCTCTCCCACCGCCGCCCGGGCCGGAATGCTGGGGCCGGGCGGGGCCGCTGGGGCCGGGCCNGCATCTTCGAGATCGGCAAGAGGAGCTGCGACGTGGTGCTGAGCGCCCGGCGGCTCCGCTGGAGCCCCATCCTGCCCGAGAGCCCCACAGGTGGGACGGGCTGGGGCCAGGCCGGGCCGGGCAGGGCGGCTGAGGCTGCGGAGCCTCCGGGCAGCCGCCGGCGGGGCGCCTGCAGCGGGCTGGGCTGGCAGCCAACGAGTCAGAGGCAGCGGTGTCCGGCTGCGGTGTCAGGCGGGGGATTAACGGGAAATAAATGGCTCGCAACGCAGCGAGCGTCGCGTATCGGAACCCGACAACAGCCCTGACTTCTTGGCGGGTGGTACGAAAAGTGCGAAATGCAGGAGACGGTGTTTCTGTGGCTTCATAGCCCCAGGCAGAAGAGTAAGAGGATTTGAGTCAGTTTCTGCTGTATCAGCTCTTCTGGGCTCAGTCTCTTAGCCAGGAACGCGAACTAGAGCCCGTGTGGGTGGCCGTGGTTCTGTGACATGTGCCTGAGTTTTGCGATGAGGTTTCTATGGCAGATTGTCCTCGCTCCGCGCTTTTGCCATGCAGCAACACACTGCGAGAAAGGGCTGCTGGAAAGGATCCGATCAGGTGGAACAAAGTATACACAAAAGTTTTAGAAGAAAATAAATGCACCTTGAACATAGCCCCAAATGTATTTGCTTTCTTTCCCTTAGAAACGGTGAAAAGATAGTTACTTTGAAAACTACACACGCCCTCGTAAAAGTGCTTGTGTACTGCAGTGATCTCCCAGTGCTTACGTGAAGAAGAAATCAGTTGTGTTCAGGAATGCACTTTCCAGACAGTGTTAGATGCCTTCTGGTATGACCTGGTTAGCTTGTGCAGACCTAAAATAGCAGGTTTATTGTAGTATTGTTTTGGACAGAACTTGACACTTCGTACGGGTAAGACCCAACAGCCATAAAGTCAGCATAAAGAGAAACAAAGTTTCTTCCACATACCATTTTTTTGGGTGTTATGATAATCTGTTCCTCGTCAGGACAGCCTGTGTGCTGCAAGGGCTTGAGAACATTGTGGGAGCCTGCGATCCCAGTGCTGCTGCTGCTGCAGAGGAATACTCAGATGCTCACAGCTGAAGTTGTTATGCTTCATTTCATGTAACCATATTGGGACACCAGAGCTACTGAAATCAAACTAAAATGGTGCCACACACAGCTATTGACTCATCCCCTGTATAGCGTAACCACATTAACATTGTACTTGGATATCTGCTTTTTAGCAGGACCACCGAGTTCTGGAGATTGCCACACTGATGTGTGTACAGTCCTTCCTCTGTGGAGCCGATGTGGGTGTCTTAGTGCTGCTCTTATGCAGTGCTGTAGCCTCTCTTTCTTCCCTTGGGGCTTAACTACAGGTCTCTGTGTATGTGATCTGAAGTGTGAGCTATTAATTATTTAGTTCTGTGTGCAGTCCTCATATCTGATTGTCACTTCGTATTCTGGCTACTTTAATGTAGCTTGAATTGCCATGTATTAGGAACTAGGATGCATTATTGTCTTTTAATTATCACAAGTGAAGGATTTTAAGGTATAGACAGGAAGAATGATTTTCAGTATGCATTGCTCCACGCTTTCAGGGACAGGAATATATTCTGTTTGGTGTTTGGTGTTTTGGGGGTTTTTTGTTGGGGTTTTTTTTGTTTGGTTTGTTTGTTTGGTTGGTTGGTTTTTTTCCTAGGAAAAACCCAACCCCCTAACTAGCTACTTTGTGTAAGATCTTTTCATCCTTAGATTACTCAGGGGCTTTTCTGTCTCAGTTCCTGTAAGGTAATAAAATACACAGTGCTTAAAATCAGGCATATTACAGACAGCAGAACCCCAGGAATCTTACGGAAAGCAGCACTGCCAAGTTAGTGTTCATTAAGTAAGGATTTGGACTTTGCTGTACATTTATTAATTATACGCCAATACTTTGACAATTCAATTTTGTACTATGTAGCATTGAGCTGCTTGGAATATTTCAGTTTCTGAGAAGTTTTTTATGTCCCACTTGTTTACTCGCTTCAGTGGAAAAGACAGTGGTATCTTCCAAATGCAGGGTTTTTCCTGAAGTCTGTGACAGCCTATACATTTTTACTATAAGTTTTAAAGATTTGTAAATGTTAAGTACTTGACGTTGAAGATAAAGGGATTTTGAGTACCTGTGTTGGTATGGATACCACCATGATGTCATCAGTGGCTATTTCAGGGCTGTTCCAGGCTCTCTTTGAGAAAGGAATAATAATATTAAATGGAAAACTATTAGGTTGTTTCTGAGACTCTTCCATCCTGGCCACGTTGTGATGAGAACATGCCAGTCTACCTGAGCAGCATTCAGAAGAACACTTGTGACTCCTTCCTTTGGGTCAGTGTGGCTCAACATGTGCCTGCCTGTGACTGCAGATGAGCTGAGCAGGAACTACAAATTCCACCAGGAAGGGCTTGTTGTCCTCACAGGGATGAATCCAGCAAAAGTCTTGTCTTCTTTTCCTTCCATCTTGGATACAGTAGGTCAGGATTGTTTTGCTTCTATTTTGCACAGTAATCCAAAATATAGATTTTGGAGCTTGAATGTTTTTTTGCTCCCACATTCTTGGATCCCAGTAGCAACTACTCTGAGGGGCTACAAGCATGGGACCTGTACTGGTTTTGACAGGAGCCATCTGTGTCCTGGTCTCATTCAGTATAACAGAAGTACAGCAGTACATTGCTTGGGCTAAGCTGTCAGTAGGTACAGGAGATGGTTGGTCAATGACTGCCTGAACAAGTCTATTCCACTAGAATTTGGCTTAAGCATACTTTCTCCAAACCAAAAGCTTCCTAATGTAGTTTGCCTTAGACTCTGAGAGGTCAGGTCAGGTCACTGCGCATTGCTGGTGATGATAACTGTTTACTGCTTGGACTTGTATGTAGGAATTCTTCCTATTTTAGGAAAAGACCTCTCTTCTATGGTGCACACTCCGGTCTGCCAAGTCAGAGAACTAGCAGGAAGTTGCTTTCTCCCTTTTTCCCTAAACTCCCATCCCCAATGGTTCCCCAGAAGTATTCCTGTCTTGCTGAAGTCTGCAGTTGCCTTCATATGTTCTTACAAGTGGTAACTCATGCAGTCTTGGCTCCTTCAGCTTATAACTAGAACTCAAAGCTCTAGCTTAAAGGTCCCAAGCAGGTAACGTCTGCTGTGCCAGGGCTTGAACGTGTCATACTCACTTACGCATAGTTCTGCCCCATTGCACAGTTTCTGCAGAGCTTTTGACAGCACGATTATCAGTCAGACTTCCTTCTTTATTCTCTCTTTGATTTTTGCAGCTTCTGTCTGCTAGCAGTTTTTGGCCATCAGTGCTCACTGAGCATTTTTGATGACTTTCTTTGTTGTTCACTCTCCAGACCTTACTGCTCCCCTACAACCTCTTCTCCCCTCTCAAATAAGCATGATACATTCTGAATTCTGAATGTTCCTTATTACAGCAAAGCTTTGGGCAGAAGTAAGGCCTGGGCAGGCGACTGGATGTGCTGCCTGAGGGAGAGAATGTGTCAAGCGGGACCATGGGCACTGTGAGGCGAGGCTTGGCTGTCCCTCCAAAACGCTACAGTTACAGAGGAAGCCTGCAGCTCAGCTGAGCTTTTTCTGGTCCCCAGAGCCGAATACCCTTTGACCCATAGCTGGCTGCTTGCTGCTAACAATGCGCTGGCTGGTGCAATAAGTAGAGCTCCTAGTCAGTAGTTAATAGTTTTTTCTCTAGCTTCATTCCATGTGGCTTCCCTGTGCTATAAATATAATCAGAATATAATACAGAAATTAGGAAAAACCGAGGCTGCTCTCTTTGCATTGATAATCCAGCTCCAAACTGTAAAGCTTCTCACTTTGGATGCTGCATTAAAACTGTAGGAGAGAAAACTATCTTAAGTACAGATTTAAAAATATGTGATTTTTAGAAGTTCCTAGAAGATTATAAGAGTGATTGAATGATGGAAAAAAGTAACTATTTACATTTAAGAATGAATGCTCAAAGTGGATTTTTTTCTTCTTCTGTGTTTTTTTTCGGGGAGGGCGGGGTGTGTGTGGTGAAGTTTAAGAACTAATGAAATGTAGGGGGTTAGCAGCAGTGGATGTTGGAATCATCTGTATTTTAGAACAGGTTCAGTACAAACAGTGTCAGTTCAGTTGTCTTTATGCTGTTCTTCCATTATTGCTTTTTTTTTTTGGCCATTGAATGAAAACTTTAATCCTGATATTTCTTTAAAGCCTTCAGTATCTTTCTAAAGATTGCCACAGAATTTCCTGATTTACAATAATTACAGTTTTTCAGCAGATTTCTGTCAGATAGGAAATGGAACAAGACTGGCACTTGCTCAGTGTTTCGCTGGTAGATGAAGTTTGGAGGCTTTTGGTAGTTATGAAAAAGTGTGGTTACTTGTGTGTGTGGAGTGCTGGACTGAAGGATATATGAAATTGTTCTTTCAGACTGACAGCATGTAGGCTGGGCTGAGTATTTGGATAACAATAGTAATAATTTAGATAAAGCTTGCTTTTTAAAATGTAAGTAATTGAACATAATATTCTGAGTTAATGGACCAATAAGTAAGAGCTCTGTAGCAATCCGGAGGTTAATGTATTATTGAACATATATTTTCATAATAATGTAAAAGAGATGAAAGTGTTAAGTATATTCTTATATATAGTATTCTCTAGTTCTTGATGATACTAATTTAAATTACTGATTTATAAATATTCTATGTAAGTGCAGCAATAAGGAAAAAAAAATCACTGCTGTATTTTAACAGTGGAGTTAGTAATAAAGGACTTAAAATTAATTCCGAGTGCATAGTGGCCTGCTGCCAAGGCTATTTAGGAACAGATGTGGCTGAAATAGATACCAATAGTCTGTTTGGGATCTCTAAAGTAAGACATCTGTCAGTCTATCGGTCAGTCACGAATAATGGAAAAGGGAACTGGCTCTTACAAAATGTGAATTACTGAAGTTCCATGTTGATCAAATTCAAAGCTTTTGATTCTACTTCTGACATACAGAGAATGCAGTTTCTTTAAGTGGCTTATCTGTTGTCCAAAAAGGAAAGCTATTTTAAGGAAAAGACTTAACAATAAGTAATAGGAAGTGTAACTGAGAGTGAGCCGTACATATATCACATTAATATATGGCTTTAAGATGTAAATTGCAGGAAGAAAGCATGCAATTTTAAAAAATCCCATGGTGTCTGAACTTGTAAGACAATCTTAAATCATTCACAAGGAAGTCCATAAAATTGATGTCTTTTAGATACATGCTGCGTGAAACTGTGAAAGAGTTTATTGATTTACAACTTTTGATGACAAATTAAAAATATTGAAGGAAATGGGGTTTACTAATTAAAGGTGTCTTAAAATTTGTTCTTTATTTCAGACAACTTCTAGACGTATATTAATTGTGTGGTTTTTACCCATTATCAGCAGATCAGTTCATGGCTATGTGTTTGTGGAGTAATTCACAGTTTCATACTTTCTGGCGTTTTTGTTGCATTGCACATGTTTATGTGCCTCTCTGCTTGTGTTTAAAGAGATTGAGATACCCTGGACATCTAATAGTGGCTTTTGTATGTGCTCTGATTCTATACCTCCACAGAGAGAGATCAAATATATAAATCTTTGTTTCAGAAAATAAGTTTCTATGCTAAGTCTTGCAAATAGAATTTGTGTGTGTTTGGTTTTATGCACGCATTAAGCGGCACATGTGTTAGTGACTTGGATTTTGATGCTTCATGAATTTGAAATAACAGGATTTATTTAGCTTTCACACAAAGTGGTAACTCTTCTTCATGGCCTTTTCCTTTTAATGCAGAAGTATTTGTGTTGGTGATGTTGTGGTTTGTATTATCTTAAAGCTGTTGTAGGCCATAAAATGGCAAGTTTGAGTCTTGCCTAAATGTGATGGGTTTTGATTTTGTGGGTGATTGTTGTTGGGTTTCTTGTGTGGGTGTTTTTTTTTAAAATTATTTTAATTATTTTTATTTTTCTTTCATCTCTTCTGTTGCACTACGTAATAATTAGTTCTTGCCATGTACTGTTGCTATAGATAAGGTGATGTTCTGCTTTATTCATCTCCTTTGCCTGCCTGGCAAGTGAGGGATGGTGGCTGGCTGGGTGCTTGGCGTATTATACATCACCAGACAGTTGGCACACCAGTAACAAGCCAGACATGGCTGGTGCTGTTTTTTGGCTGCTGAGCAGGCCAAATAAAGAAAGATAGGTTGGAATCAAGGTGCAATCTTGATGCTGTGGTGGGGGTGAGCTGATATATTAAGGGAGTGTAAGAGGTTTGGTGAAGTGCCGTATTTGTGGGCACTGTGGAGAGGGATGTTAGCAAATGGAGGGGCGACTGGAGCTGTTGCTGGGCAGATAGAAAGATGTGCACGGTGGTGCTGTAGCATGTGAGTTATGTGTGATACAGGGCAAGGAAATGACTGCAAAGCCAGAGAAGACATAATAATGTGATGTAAAGAGGGGTTGGATGCAAGTTGTTTTAAAAAAAGGTATTATCAGATTTACCCGTTCATGGAATAATTGCTAACTCTTTTGACTCTTCTTTCTGTGCAAAGGTGTGCAAGAGTAAATTGTTGGTATTGCTTATATAGCATCATGGAAAGAATCCAGAAGTGTATATGAAAAAAAAAAAAGTTGATATACTAACCAATCTTTGATGTCCACGTCCATGATTGTGCTATAGGGCTGAGTCCCTTCCTCAGTTTAAGTTAATGTTCTTTTTGAATCATTAAAACCAGTATGCAGTCAAATCCAAATCTTGTATCTCAGTTTCTGAATTGTCCTGCTCTTCAGCTTTTGAGAAACACTATTTTATTCCCCCCCTTTCATATTCTAGACATGGTTCTAATATTTTCTTGGTTGTCATTTCACCATATCATCCACAAATTTTTATCCCTCAACTATGCACCTTTGCATCTTCTCTGTTGCATCAAATGTTGCCAACTTACCTTGACTTTCAAATGTAGTTTATTGGAAAGTGCTCTGCAAACGTCGAAGTAATTTCTGAAATCCTTGTGAAAAATATAATAGCTTAGCCACTCAGAGTCTGAGACAGCTGGCTACTTTCTTTGTCTGCAGCTGTTTCTCTCCTTGGGCTGTGCGTAGGATGTGGTTCTGTAGCACCTTGTATAGGATAGTTGTGGGGATCATGGTGCTTAAATGGGACCTTCTGCTGTGGTAAATCCATGTAGACTTGCTTCCATAGTTGTAACTGTTTGCAGCAATAAATGGATTAGAATTCAGAAGGTTGCTTTGCATTTTCTTATTTTGTATCTTGGCAAAAGAAATGCTCAGATTAAGGCATTTCTCTATTTTACAGTTAGAAAGCAGAAATAAAAATAAAGCAGGGAAATTTGTCATCTACTCTTGTTGGAGTCAAAATAAACAAAACTTAGATAAACAAATTTCCTTTCATTGTAGATGTCTTATTTGTTAACTAGGTATATTACAAAACAGTAGGTAAATAATAGATATTGTTGCAATTATGCAAACAAATGGTTATTGGATAGAAGGAATCCCTTTTTCATTTGTTGTTTCATTTAGGTATGTCCGACTATATTATTCACTGCCTTTTGAAGGAAGCCTTAACTTCAATACATGTAGTACTCTAAAAATATTTTTATCCTTCTTAGATAAGTTATGAAAAGGCTGAAAATCTAAAAACATAAACCTGAAAAGCTGAATAGTCTCTGTGTACCCTGATGTGTGTGGGTCATGGAACTAATGTTTTCCTTGCAAGGAAATCAGCAATCCTGGTTTTTATGACTTATGTTGTAACAGTATGTGCAGACAAAAAACCATAATGTGTTGAGTATCTGATACATGTACTACCATAAGGAACTGCTATTATGTTAGACACCAACTGATTTTGTGATAGGGTTGGATTTCTCTCACATATGCTTATGTTTTTGTACAGATGATCCTTTAGGAACATCTGCTAGTTTTGTGGTGGTATCTGCTGTTTCCTTTCAAAATTTG
>WEIS01028246.1:6946-24431 GCA_013389965.1 Todus mexicanus
AGTGTTGAAGATGGTACAAAGATGCAGATGGGACAACTCTAAGAGCAGGGAGGAGGAAGCTGGCTTGTCGCCTAGCAGTTAAGTCACCTGAAGGGAGACATGGAACTGGGACTTTATAGAGATAGCTACTGTGTGGGTTTCCACACCCAGCTTAGATATGTGCTGCTGGTGATACGATCTTCATGCTGTCTGTTGAGAAACCTACTTAGCAGCATGGGGTATCAGATATCTGTGGATTATCATGACAGAGAAATCCTTGCACTATTGGCAAATATTACTGCAACATGGAACTGTAATTTAGGAAATCTGAAGAGAAGACAGAGTGACAAGCTTATTATAACTGACTGTCATGTGTATGTAGTTTCACACTTCTAATTACATAGATTTTGTTGAAGTGGACCAACATCAGCTAAGTTTGTTTGCCAGTATGACGTGTCCTTTCCTTCTCTTTAAGTCTTGCACATGGAGAACACGAACTGAACAAGAACTGAACATGAAACCCTTATTTCCAGGCACTTCTGAATAAGGACAGCCAAGAAAGTTAAGGCAAATCAAGTTAGGGATGTAAATCCAACTTCCATAAACTAAAGTGCGTTAAAAGGCTTCTGTGTGGTTTATTTCCTTCAGGTGTGGTGCAGCTGTAGACGTACTCAAGAACCGAGCTCACTTCTTATTATTGATTGCTCTTAAATTTAATGAACTTTAGAAAAACCCCAGGAGTGAGATAAAAAAGGTTGAAATGTGTGTCTATTCTAATTAAACACTTAAGGGAAGAGGGTAATTTCTTACCAAATTACTTACCTAGGTATAGTTTGAAAGTATATAGCATTACTGAAGTAAGGTCTCCCACTGCAGTTGATGAAACTCCGAACAAGAGCAGCACTTGTGTAAAAAGCGTCTTGGGAGGAACTGTATTGAATGTGAAAACCATGGCCAAAACAGGGAAGATACTTCTGAATTGCTTCCAAAGTAAGTAAACATGTATTGTTTAAATATTTTATTAATGTTTTAGTAATTTTATTAATATCCTTGAGAAGTGAAGGTGTAGGGGGCATCTTATCCATGTGTATAAATACCTGATAGGAGGGAGCAATGAAGACAGCCAGGCTCTTCTCACTGGTATCCACGGAAGGGAGAAGAGGCAACGGGCACAAACTGAAGCAAAGAAAATTCCATGTAAACAGAAGAAGTAACTTCTTTACCATGAGGCTGGTCAAGCACTGAAACAGGTTGCCCAGAGAGGTTGTGGAGTCTGTGTCTTTGGAGATAATTCAAAACACAACTGGACATGGCCATGAGCAACCTGCTGTCTTGCAGATCATGCTTTGAGCTCGGGGTTGGACCTGACAGTCTTCAAAGGTCTCTTCCCTCTGTAGCCTCCTGTTATTCTGTGCAGACAAGATGTTGTTAGCAATCCGCTAGTGAAGAGATATGAGCAAAATTTCAATCTCCAACATTGCCTCTGACATAGTTTTATTTGCAGAACTGAATACGTTAAAATGAGGGGTTAATTATTGAATTATCCTTCCTGTAGCACAGTGAAAAGGGATGATTCAAGTGTAGGCAGTCTTTTTGAGTAGCAATGGGAAGGGAAAATGTTACACCAGCAATTCCTTTGTAGAATTCATGTTCAGTTGTCAATGATCTGGACATTGATTTTACCTTTGTTCTGCAAGAAATGTTCTCTCCAGATCTTCACTGATTTTTCATTTTGGAAGATTTCTGACATGTTCCTTTTGACAATACTTATTCTCATCTTCTTTTTTTCCACCTTGCTAATTCCACTATAGTGTAATAGGTTAAAAATGGAATATAACCGTAAATGACTTCAGCAATTTCAGTAGTGGTAGCATCTTGCCCAAACTGGCTTGTTTGACATCTCAGTTCAAACGTTCTGAATCTGCTGTTTTGCTGAATAATCCAGATGTTCAAACTCCAGTTTAAGAAGAGCTGTATCCACTTAATGGAAGCTTGCAAAGATCCAGAACAATGGAAGCAACAGAACTTCTCCTGATTTTGTTTACTGTCTGTGTTTATCACTGTTCATTCACCTATGTGTCTTCCCTCCCTTCCCAGCTGCCACCATACAGATGGCATTCCCAGCAAAATAGTTTGGATTCAAGACACTATTTTTGAATCTGGAAATCTTAGCAGATGACAAACAAGGAGAGGGGAGGAAGAGAAGGGCTAGCCTCACGTTTTTCAGGTCAAGTTTTGCCTTGAGTTCTACTCAGTCACTGCAGAGAGGTCCTGGGGATTACCAGGGGGAAGTGAGCAAGGAGGAGTTTGATAGTCTACATATAGTGACCTTTGATACTTTCTGAGTCTTGCTGGATCTAAGTTTCCATACTACACAGTTATGTAGGTCTAACCCTGTAACAGCTTTAATTTATTAAAGGTCTGGAAAAAAAATGTTTTGTTTGCCCTAGAAACCAAGTGAAAACAATGAGGAAGAAGAAGGCATCCCTGCAAAGCTGTTGCTATAAAAGCAAGACACAAAGTGGAACGTTTGCGGTGTCCATGAACAGATGTCTAATGGCAAGCAAACAATACAATTATTAAGTAATGATTTATTTCACTTTTATTTTTAAAAATGCCCTTTACTCAGCCCTTTCATATTACTCATTTCTATATGCTTTTAGTGTTGTATGCTGGCCTGTTACTGAGAAGAATATGATGGTCTGGGGTTTGATACAAAGAAAGAAAAAAGGAGGGACATGGTAAATTTTTACAGTAAAGGATTATGTAGCCACAGGTGTCCAGCATTTGCCTTCAGGAATTCAGCTTTCAGATGCTATTAACTGTGATAAACTTTCATTCTATGGGCTGAAATCTGTAAAACCATGGCGTGCCTCAGAATGAAGTCACAATTAAAATTATTTTGTTGAAGAAGGCTAAGGGAAAGGATTGCTGGGTTTGACATCTTAAAAATATTTTTGCTAGCGATTTGCCGAGGAGCTGTAGTACCTCTGTACTCTGTGTGTTGAAACAAGGACTTGATATTCATCACGTTTGACAGCAAGAGGCTTTTTGTCTGCCTTGTAAAAATTCATTCATAGTGCCACTCAGAGTACTGACTTCTGAAAAATACCTGTTCATATACACACAGAAGAGTTCTTGCTACCCAGCTGTGACAGGGTCACTGAGGCACCCAGTCTGAGAGCAGAGACAGATATCCTTTACAGTGACTCCAACCAGAGCACTTTAAACAGATACTGGCCCATCTGCTTGGTACTTCTCCCTTATCTCAGATGTCATGGCTGATTATCTGAATGTTCAAGTTCTGTTTCAGTGGAAACTCAGGGAATTGGTGCCATTCACTGATAGTGCTGTCTTAACAGCCCTCAACTGCTCATTCCCAGCCTGTGCCCTCCTTCAATTGTGCTTGTGAAATTGTTTATGGGGCCTTGCAACAAACTGGATTCAAACTCTGCCCCTCCACACCCCCCAAAAAACCCTCTGATTATTTTTAACCTGAATCAACTCTCACAACCAGTTCAATGCAGGCATCATGGCTGCTAGATTTGCTAAAAGACAGCTAGTTGTCTGTGCTCTGCAACCAGGGAGATGGTCTTTCCCAGGCACTGAATTTTCCTCTTGCTCTTTATGTGCAGGTGTCATGAGGAGACCTGACTGCATTTGTACACATTCTGCAGTCAGGCGAGCATCAGGAGCAGCTGAGGGCTGGCAGCCCGCCCTGCAGAAGACAGGCAGCTGCAGCTGGTAATCCCCTGAACTACCACTGTAGGGTTTGATAAAGCTGCTCTGGCAGAGCACTTCATTCTCTTGTGCTCGCTTTCCTACCACCCTAAAAGGTAACTAGGTCTTAATAAGGCTTATTATATAAAGTCAAAGTCTCTGCTGGTGCCATGAGCACTTAGTTATGCACAAGAAATGTAGAAACATTTCTAGAATGTACCACAAGCACTATCCTTTACTGAGCAGGAGGAAAATTGTCTCAGATGAGTTGCATAAAATCGCCTGAATTAGAACCAGAAAACACAAGACTATGGGGCAATATAATCAGCTTTCTAATGATAGTCCATAGATCTCCTGTTGTCACCTGCACATGTCACTTACAAGTACACATCTGTGTTTAACTAGAAATTAGTTGAACTTGAAGAAGATGGGTTTTTTGAAAGTGGTGTAAAGGTACTTCACAGTCTTTGTGTGCTATAAAAAGTTTCTATGTGGGAACAAGTTAAGAGTGATGGTGCTGGTGTTGCTTTCCACATGTAGTCCACAGATCCTGAAGGTCTGGGGAGTTTTTGGTAGGAGATCTGTGAAAATTTACCTATGAAGAGTCTGGGAGCTTTGATTTACTACATAAAGCTCTGCACTTCCACTAGGAAGGAAAACTAGGAACCTACAGACTGATATAGACTGAAAGACACTGATTTGGTGAGTATACATTTGTGCTGCATGCTGATTTCCCACACAGGCAGGCACGTGCGTTTGTCCACAATGGTTTTACTCATCTCCTGTTCTCAAGTTGCTTTCTCTGTGACCTGAACTCTTGGAATTCCAATAAAACAAAATTCTAGGTGAATTTAGGTAGTACATGCCAAAGCTTGTAAGCAGTTTTGGAGCAATCTGTGGATTAGATGAATATATGGGGCTTAAATAGATACATAAAGTGAAGAAAAAGGAATGATGATTTTTTTTAAAAGCTGTTTATTTCTCCTGTCTAATTAAATTTTAAGACCTTCCTTTTTAAACAGCATATGGGGCACAGATTTCCTAGTCATCTGGGGATCGGTTAAATACGTGTCTGCGTGTTATTCAAGTTCCAGCTGATTAAGCCATTGCATATACCAGAAGTTTCCTGTGACACTTGTACGGACTACCATGGACAGCATAGCTAGCTTGGAGCTTTCTGACAGAATGAGTTTCATCCCCAAATGCCTCTATTTGTCTAAGCCAAAATATTGTGGGAAATAGGTCAAATAAGATTTCAAGGCCCTCAAAAATTCAATTTTATAAGATAGGATTTTTGACACTTCAAGTTAAAGATTTCGGTTTTGTGAAAAATGGCTTTTAGTTACAAAACATAAGCTAGTACAGTTCCAGTACAGTTGAAATGTTCTAAAAATCACCTAAATAAAGTATTTCTATTGACTTTTTTTGCTTTATTATTACTTTTAGTTCATAAACTTTGTCAAGGTTTTGAATTTTTTTGTCACAGGTCGAGCAAGAGAGCTTTCCACAAGATGGGAAAGACTCCAAACCCAGTCTTAGTTCAGTCTGCTATATTGTAGAGATCTGAAAAAAATAAGAAGAAGACAACAAAGGAGAACTACATAACTATCCCCAGAAAAAAAACCCAAATGAGGCATTGTTGTTCTACATTCCCTTTGCGTCTGCTCCCTGGCCTTTAATCATTTATTAGCAACTATAGTTCTGGTACAATTCTCATCAGGTATCTATTCCAGCAAGTAAAATATAATGGTAATGAATAATCGGGACCCAGTATTTTAGCAACTGTTCCTCATTCTGTTTAATGACTAAATGAATGCAGAATGTTTTCTCTTCTTTCTGGCAGGGCTATTTAATTTAGATGTACTGTAGATAAATGCTTCCAGAAGTCATTCCTTAAAACTTACAACAGCAGAAAACACTTGCATGTTTACTTATCTCTTTCATACAATAATGAAATACCTTTTGTATTTTTTCAAGGTTACACAGAAATCAACCTAGTACGTTAATTGTGGCTCATTAGGGAATTGTATTACAACAGAAAAACTCTGGTTAACTGGTTAGCTTCAAGTTGCGATGTCTGCTAAATGGCTATAATTCTGTTTCAGTGGTTGAAATGGCAAAAAATATTTGCATTGTATTTCAAAGCAAACTTTTCCTATAAATTATAAAATTTCAGTTACTTCCTGCAGTTATTTTGACCTAGAAATCAGACTGAAGGAAAATTTAGATGGACATTGGAAAGTGAGTTATTTAAGTCTCAGGGGTTTCACTGGGAAGAAATGTAGAAGAAATGTATATGATTGCAGTTATTCAGTGTACAGGAGAAAGGGGACAGAGGTTTTCTTTTTGGGAAAGAGCACTGGGAGAATTTTTGCTAGCAGAAGTTGAAAGAAACCGAAACACAGGGGTTGGGATTAACAAGCTTGCTGATTTAGGCCAAGAAATTCATACAGAAGTTGCAAATTCTTGGATAAACTGAGTAACAATTAGAGGAGTCATTTCTTAGGGGGCTCTAAAACTGTGATGGGCCTGAGGTCTGGTTACTTTGAAACAAATGACAAATCTCACGAGAGCATTCTGTCACTGGAGCAGTTTGGGAGGTGGTACAACTGAAGGGACTTGAGAGGGAAGGTCACTGGACAGCATCTCAGTTCTATCTTTGCCCTTGGCTGAGATAATTTTATGATGGCAGTCAGTTTAGAAAACATCTGGGATTAACTGTGAATAAATCTGCCACTATTTCACTAAGGAGAGAGTTGGCAACTAGGCTTTACTATGTTCAATCGTAGGTGCTGGTAGTGGCAGAAACTCCTCCCTTCCTAGCTTCGGTTCAGAGAGGCTTTGAGTTACTTCATCCCCAAGACAGGGAGGGCTGAATAGTGGAGCTGCTATCCATGAAGATGAAAGCAGCAGATCCCACAGCTTCATTGCTTTACTTTATTGCTTTATTGAGGAGGTCTTGGGAGGCCCCCTTTGAGCAAAGGGCTGCAGGAAAGGGAAACTGCAGGCTCGGTGCCATAGCTTCTCTCTTCTTCTTCCCTTCTGCCTGTAGAGGTTGGTGTACAGGAATCTCAGTAACTGGTCAGTTAACAGTCTCACATGCAATGAGTTCATTGAAAACTGATTTCCTCAAAGCCAATTTACAACTTTGCTGTGTTAGCCAACATGTTCCATGCTGGGCAGGGCCTCAGCTGCTGGGACTTGTTGTAGTACTGTGGAAGTCAGTGAACCTTGAGCAATTCATACTATGTGAGGATTTTGTTTATAGGACGAATATGAAAGAACATTTTGTGTCCAATCATTTTTCATGACAGAGGACTGACATGACACAGACCATTTTTGTATGGGTTATGTAGCTGTAGGATTACTTCAGTTAAATATATAGAGAGAGAGATAATGGTAAGTTTCCGTGGTTTTTGCACTTCTCTATGTTAATATATTCCTCATTTTCTGTGCATACTTCTTCCACTTGCAGAGATATTTTTTTAATTGTGTTGATATAGATTTAATCTGAGAATTAAGCTTCTTTCAGTTTAAGGACACATTGCAATTTTCTTGTCATTTCACCTGCTAGGAAGAAGAGAGTATTTTTTCTTTCACAGGGATGAGGAATTATTTTCTGTCATCTCATATGCGGCGCCACTTTCTACTTCAAGAGTTAAAGACTATACACAAGTTTAATTCTGCTTGATATTTTCTTTACATTAGTTAGTGATCCTGCTCTCCTAGTTACCTCCTCATAGTTTTTTCAGTCAATTCTGGTTTTAAGTCCTTTATCTGACTCTTTATTCAGATTGACTCAAACAAATCCACAGAAAGCTCTCCACAAACTGCAGGAACTACTTAAAGGCAAGATGTAAGAAGGGCTGTCCAGCTCAGGCTAAAAAAGATCCATGTAGCCCAGTATCCTGACTCCAAAACTGATGAGAAGTGGAGGATGATTAGTAAAGATTATTTCAAAATGACAAGCATGTAATGATAGCTATCTGCCTTATATTCCCAGCTTCTAGGTGATGTGACTTCCAAAGTCAGGGGTAGAGTCTTACTGTTTAATAAATCCTGATGGATGAGTTTGTCCAAGGCATCTTTAAGTCCTGAAAAATTCTGTAAACCACAATGTTTTGCGGCAAGGAAATTCAAAGTTACCAACATGCTATATGAGGAAATACTTCTAGTTTTGAATCAACTAATGATCTGATGCATCCTTGTTCACTGCTTTTCATGATACAAAAATTTCCACTCGGTTTCACCTGTCTTTGCTACTCGTGATTTTAGAGAGCTTTCTTCATCTTCCCTTTTCCATGCGCACATGTTCTAGTTTTGATTTATTTAAAAGAAATTGCTACTGCTTTGTTTCTCTGTTTCTTAGACACCCGCTGATACGTAATTTTCAGTGATCTCTCCAATTTATGCTATATAAAGAAGGCTTCCAACAAGGGAACTTCCTTGAGTTTATAGCAAGCAGGGATGCAGAGTTCATGCAGTTCACTGGCATGGCCTTATCTCTCCTATGTACTCCTTTTGCATCTTTGCAATCTACTGCTCCTGCTGACTCTTTGACAAGTGTCCTCCTTGCTGCAGAAAAGGATTGACTACAAGTTTTTGATGGCCACCAATGTCTTTTTGGAAATGTTTTGTTTATTGTTTATGTCCTATTTTCATTTTCAACTTCTTGCGGGATGTAGTCTTTTTAAATAAACTTCTGTTTAACCATGGCAGCTTTTCCTAAAGTATTTACTATGAGACTTCAAACTGCTAGGAAGTATCTTCCTCTTGGGGTTATCACTTTTTATATGTCTTTTACAAGCTTCCACTTTCTTTTTCTTGAGCTTCATCACTACCATAGTGGATTCTTGTTTCTTTGCTTGTTTTTATTGCTCATATATGTATAATAAGTCTAATTTCATTACATTTACTGTTAACATAGCTGTTTGATACAGAAAGACTCAAGTGACAGGTCAGATGTCTTCCCTGGCCTGCTTCAAATACTACGGCTGTGGATGGGGGGCAGTTCACCCATTATTTTTCCTTTCATTTAAAATGATGTGATTGTCTACATTTTTCAAGTTATTCTGAACAACGTTTAAACATGGAAGATGCCACTTTTCCTCTTACTGCATTACCGACATTTATTGGTGTAATTGTTACAACTTACAGCATTTTGTCTTTTCTAATAAAAGAGGAAGGTGTTCAAGTTCTTGACACAACCAGCAGCTGGTGAGTGTCAGTAACTTAACCCAGAGGGCAGAAACTAGTCCATCACCTGGTGATGCCCCAGCAGCTGACATGTTGTGTGCAGCACAAGATGACATTGCATGGGGCGCTCAGGTGTTCTCTGCAGTATTTTGGAGCAGGACTGTAGGAGCGCCAGCCTTCCAGAGAGGCCAGGGTTTCCAGTTTCCCCTCTGACCAAGCTCTGTGGGATGAGTACCAGAACTCTTTTGTGAAACTTCAGTACACCACAACTCCTTTGTGAAACTTAAGTACACATTAGTCATGACCTAGAGACATATGGGAACTGGACAGGCTGTTGCATGAGTCATGCTAACTGCAAAAAGCCAAATTCAGGGACATAACCGGTGAGAGTGCTACCAAAACGTATGTGTCATGTAATAATATATTTCCCTAGTGGTTTTGCACTTGATTAATGGATTTAACTTACCTGAAAGGCTCTGGCAGTTCAGCAGGCAAGAAAACTTCAACCAAAAGATACGTACTTGTAGCTGTATCTGCAGTGATGAGAGCTAACCTGAAGGAGAGGAAAAGGCAATGAATTATTTATGCTGCTGGAGGAAGTTAACACTTGAAAAAATACTTTTCTTTTCTTCCTAAATTCACATATTGGAGATGCCGGGTGAAATTTATTTAAAAGCAAACTTGCATTCCTGGTATAATTACGATATCATTAGTGTGGTTGTTGGGGTTGTCCCTGTTGACAAAATGCACCATCTATGTTGTTACCAGCTTTCATGTAAAGCTGTTACACCAGGAGTAAGCAGGCAAAATGCAGGAACTATGCCGATATTCCTTGGAATGTGCCCCTGTGGTATCGAGTACACGTAGAGGGCTATAAAGGAACTGTTATGGTGTTCCCAGATTTGCCTAAGATAGCTTTTATGGGTGGGAAGGCTCAGTCCTGTTTCGGGGTAGTGCAAGGTTATACTGTCCCCCTTATGAAACATACAGGGAAGGTCACAAGCGCCATCAATCTTAGTGCATTTCAGAGAGTAGTATAATTACAGTAATGCACAAATGAATAAAATTCTTCATTTAAGACACTTCCTTGTCTTCCACCATGCTCCATTTAGCGAAGGAGGTTTTGCATCTAGACAAGCAAAGATTTGAAACCTAGCTTCAATTTAAGCAATTTGTTTCTCTTGCCCCTTTAGGACTTTAAGAAATCCTGGAAACCTTCAGAGGATCTGAACAAATTGTTGTAGACTCAAGGTTACATTTTTCCCTTGTGAATCTTTAGTGCTGAGCTGTCCTGGAACATACGCAGAAATAATCCTCTGCCAAGGTGTGGGATCCAATACACCTGTAACCACTCAGGTTACTTGGAAAGCGTGTGTCCTGCTTTCACTGGGACAGAATCATCGGCCAGCCATGGTGTGCAGCCCATTAGCAGTCTGGAGTTAGGCAGGGCAGCTGACCCAAATTGACTGCAGGTGTATCCCAGATCATAAACATCATGCTCAGTATGAAGGGGGAAGTTTGCTGCTTGGGGTCTCTTAATTCCACTCCTCTGCTTTCTCATTTTTTGTGATAACAGTACCTTTGCTGGGCTGAGTATGACTTCTTTGACTTTATACTGGTATTGGTATTATTTTGGCTGTTTCACTAAATCCATTTTCATTTCAACCTGTGAGTCTCCTTTCCTTTTCCTGATCCCCTTCTTGGATGAGGAGGGGTCATCAGGTGCTAGAGCAACTGCTGTAGTTTAGCCTCTGATACTGGCTAAATGCAGGTAGTGACATATAGTTTAGCCTCTGATACTGGCTAAATGCAGGTAGTGACATTCTTAAATATTCTTAAACATGATGAGAACTCTCTCTTTCAGCAGAAATGAAAGCTTGCAGTCAAAGATTGAGCTGGAGGGAGAAGATTCCCTGTACATCTTTTGAATTGGATATTCTCAGTGTGGGAATTGTACTTGGCTAAGCCTAGAGCTTTAGCTGACCATCTTTTGTCTTTTAGAAATGTCAGTGTTTCTGCTTCCTACCAGAGACCATCCCTCCTCAATTGCTAAGGACTGGACCTGAGGTACCATTTGCTGATCCTTGTCCAGTGAGGACCAAAGACACACGAGTGAGAGCCCAGCCTTTTGAGATATTTCACTTCTTTAGCTCAAATAACATCGAACTAAAATGCATCTATATATCTGCTTCAATGTCATCTTTAGGTCTTTCAAACCAGTTCTTCAGCAGTACAGCCCAGAGCACCTGCAATAGTTCATAGTCAGTAACTGCCTTAAGATGTATTTAATAGCCTAAAACAGCTTTATTGCAACATCTCAGTGATACCAGCCAAACTGAGGTCTTTATAAAGTACAGTATTGTTTGCCAGACTGATGTTAACATGCATGATTTAAATGATGACACAAGCAAAACTTCTGCTCTAAAATGGAGAAATTAAAGATACCAAAATATTAGCTTTCCTCTTGCCAATGAGAACAGCTGGCAGGATGGGTTTAGTGAACAAAAACTTTGGCCGGCATACGCAGGTTATCATTTTCCCTCTGAAATACAGGATTAACAAAACATGCTATTTTTTTATTTATTGGAGGGTTTATGTCTTTCATCTGGTCAAATTTAGCATAAAAGTGAAAATAATATCAAAGTTACAAGCACCATAGGGAGACTGTTAATGTGGTAACAAAGGGCATTTGGCCAGTTAAAATAATAAAAGACTATACAGCTTTCCCAGTGATGGCTGAAACCCAATTAGTACTTTCCAAGCAGAGCCACAATATTCCTTTCCAGATTATGCGGTTTGGCACGATTCAGAATGAGTAAACTTACTTTCCTACAAGGGAAAAATATAATTAACAGAAAAAACAAGGTCATGCGGTATTATGCTTTAAGTAAGCAATAATACACCATGGGGTGTACGTTAAACAGTCAATATTCATACACCTTGGACAGGCTGAGGCAGAGGCAAAGAAATAGGCTCAGCATACAAAAAGATACATGTATTATCTTTAATAAAGCTATGTGCGAGAGGAAAATGCAAATGGATATTTTATTTCCTTACTAGATGATTTTAAAGGAATATGTATTCAATATTCTTGTGTATAGCACTCACATATTACTTTAAAAGTACCCTTTCTCTTAAAATGTTGTACTTTTAAGTAGTAAGTGAATTTGCTATTTTCTTTTTGTTTGAGCACCTGTTTGTTTGGGTTTTTTACTGCTACTAAAGGCAGAATGGTTTGAAGGATTCTTTTTTTCTTAGAGGTTAACTAAGAAATTTATTCAGCTGAAGATTAAATTTGTTAAAAGGACTTTCAACCTGGATACTCGCACTGAAAGCTTCTAAAAGTCTATTCTTATTAGTAATCCACTTTCCAGGACTCTGGAAGTGACACAAAGCCCACAAAGGCTCAACAAAGCTGAAAATAAAGTCACAGGACTGGAAAAAGAAAGAGCAACTTCGAAATCGGAGGTGAAATTGTAAGTGATTTGTAAGGGTAAGTTTTTCTTCTCTCTCATTTTCGATAGTGTTTTTAAAATGAGCAGACTGTTCAGCTGAAGCTCAGATAGAGAGAAAAATATTTAACGCAAAAGAAAGCCTGTTGACCTAGGGTAAGTATACACTATGGTAGCAAAATGAAAACAGCCCTGCTGAGACATGTGGTTAACGCTCTACCAGGACACCGTTCATGAGAAAACAGAGCGATACAGCAGGAGGAAGATGAAGAAAAAAAAAAAAAAAGAAAAAGCAAAACTTCAAAAACCATGAAACCACTCCCATCACCTGAAGCTCAGACCACACACCTGAAAGGGAGTAACCCACATCCCGCTCGAGCGCAGTGTATGAGCAGCCTTATCTCCCTTTCAACTCTACCGTCTTGCAGGTATCTCTTGTACTCATATGAAGTGCTTGCAAAGGGTGAATTGATTATTTATTTCCTGATTTTTTAATAATTACAGTAACCTATGAAATTAAAAATTTCATAAGCTGCAGCATCTCCCCAGAGCTCCTGAATTACTACTGTTTGGCTCCTGGTTGGTACAGTTTCCTTCACTTCCCAGCTCCACGTGGGACTACTTGCTTTATGAAGATCCCAAACAGCCTCCTAAACCAGCCCTGCATATTGTAATTGTGTGTGAAGAAGCAGGATATGAGTGAGTAGTGAATATTGGAAAGAAGTGAGTGACTGAGGGACCTGGGGTTGTTCAGCCTGGAGAAAAGGAGGCTCAAGGGAGACCTTCTCACTCTCAAGAACTCCCTGACAGGAGGTTGGAGATAGGTTGAGTCTGTCTCTTCTTCCAAGGAACAAGCGACAGGACAAGAGGCCTCAAGTTGCACCAGGGGAGGTTTAGGGTGGACATGAGGAACAATTTCTTTCCCACGAGGGTTGTCAAGGCCTGGCTCAGGCTGTCCAGGGCAGTGGTGGAGTCCCCATCCCTGGAGGGGTTTCAAAGCTATGGAGATGTGGTGCTGAGGGACATGGGTTAGTGGTGAACTGGCAGTGCTGGATTAATGGTTGGACTTGATGACCTTAAAGGTCTCTTCCAACCTAAACAATTCTGTGATTCTATGTTTTCAATAGTCATATACATGTACTGTGCACACTACACATACTGCCTTCTATCAACCCACAAGCTAACAACTGATCACATACAACGCTCTAATCATCTACAGAAGTTAAGATATGCTCTGAAACACCTAATTTAAAGGAGTTACTTGAAAAATAGTAAAATCTTTACTAGCTATATAGTTGTGCTAAGTATTAAACTACTTTGAAGCAGGAACAAATTGCCAAAAGCCTATCTTAAACCACTCATCTCATGTCCATGCTGATGCACAGCCCCCAGTTCCCAGAGTGGAATTTTTTTCCGCTTTTGCTCTTGAATGATCAACATGGTGTTCCTTACAACGTGAAACTGAAACTTAGCATATCCTTCTGCTGTACGTGCACCTTTACCATCTTCTCTTCCAACAGATTAGTCACACTGATGTTATGGTAGTGAGGTGTCTAACTAGGTGGTCTAACAGATTGTTGTGACTTGAGTGTATAAAGAAATAGAAATTGTGTAAAAATATGGAGAAGACAGTCAAAAATTTTTATGCCTAAACACAATTTTTTCTTTGTCTCCATACAAATAAATCTTGTAGGAAACAACAGATCTATTTCACTCCGAGTCAGAGCTCCGTGAAATCTTATGGTAGGGAACCCACTACAGAAAATGGAGAGGAAATAACTGAGAAAAAAAAATATCTCCATATATATATAAATATATATCTCTGGTTGCTCCTTTGTATAGGTGCCAAACAGTGTTTTGTATTAACTTATTGATGAGGCCAGCCTCAGAGAAATCTAAATTTTCTTAGCTTGGAAAAATGTTATTGATTTGAATTTTAAAATGGCACCAGAAGGTACTACAGAAAAGGAAAAGTAATTTTATATTATTAGAAAAATACAAACACTTCCCATATAACTAACTGTTGAACGGTGATACTATGCTCTTCACTGCCCCTCCCCAAGCTATGTTAAATCACTTAACAAGTATTTTCTGTATAAAATCTATATAAATGGCAAAAGTATACTATATAAAAGAACATCTTGCCAAACAAGTATGCCACGTTTACTTGCAAAACCCAGTATACTTGCATGTAGCACTTGTATTTTATTTCTGGTTTATATGTGTTTTTTCAACACTTTCATCACCCCTGTGATGTGTGTATCCTCCAGCAGTATATTAAGCAATGTGACTGGTATCTGTCATGTGTCGTTTAATTCTTTCTTAATTAGCCTACCCACTCTAACAGATTAAGATCAGTAGGATAGTATTACCAACCACTACTTTTTACTTTCTGTGACATGTTTCTCTTTGTAAGGCATTTTGCAAATCCCTTTCCTCTAACACTAAATCTAAGCAACATGCTAAGTCTATCATTGTCGATGAAGAAGAGACTGACAAAGCTTCATCCCAGTCTGACGAATACTTTTACTAACTGCAACTAGCAAAAAAGAAAGAGGCACATTAAGGGAAAGAACCACTTTAAAAATAATACTGTCAATTAAGAATGATCATTTGGTTGCACCCTGCTGCAGGGGAGGCCTGCTAGTTTCTGCTGTCTGAACCTGTTTCAAGTATGTCTAAGATGATAGTGAATTATGAGTCAAGAGAAATAAACTCTTCTGACAGAAAACCTTTTGGTTTCAAAGCCACTATTTACATATGCTGGGTTTACTTAAGATGCAGATCTTGCGATTTATGAAATCAAAGCCTTCTAAACTCAGCTTAACAAAATAAAAAAATACCAAGACTTCCTTCTTCTTTGGTAAATGTCATTGCGTTACCACTGAAAGATGTTTGAATCTTACCTGCTTAGTATACCCGTCATAAGTCTACAGCTACCAGCTCTGCGGGGATGCCCTAAATAGAGTACAACTTATTAAACATTATTAATAATGCACCCCAAATTTAATATGTTCACTTCACCACTTTAACATGAAAGAAAGTATTATATAGCAATGGTCAAGGAGGGCACAGTAACAAAAACTCTTCTAATAACATAATAAAATAATCCCGAATATATACAGATTCCCCTCCCAATAAGCAGATTCCCATCAAATTTAAAACTGACAAAAAGATTTTTCAAGAATTCTGTAAAGCTTCATGCCCTAGCAGATAACTCTTTTGAATACATTTTCTAATTCCAGCGCTCATGCAAAATTATATTAATAAAACAATCTGTCACATGATTTTAAAATAATACTTCTAAAAAAATCCCTCAAAACTTAAGTTCATCTTCCTAATAAATGGTGAAGCGCTTGCTAGTAAGCGTGGAAATACACTAGTCTTCTGCTCTCTATAATTGTACAGCTAACATTTTGCTTGTTTAGTCTAGCAGAAACAAAAGCTGATACAGGAAATAATTATTCTCTAAAAACACAATAGGGTGGTAAACAGTAGGCAAGGAAAAGAACTATTTACTCTAGCAGACAATGTTGGCATGAGAACAAATGGGTGTAATTTGGCCATGAATAAATTTAGCCTGGAAATTAGGAGGTTTCTGACCGTAACAGTGGTGAGGTTCTAGAGTAGTTTTTTAATAGAAATAATGGGGACAAGAAAATAGCAAGTCAATAATAACAATAATAATGAAGATTGTTAAGCTCATAGAAAATGCTACAGGCATAGTTCCTGGGTAAGTGAAGGACTGCATTTGATCATCCAGGAGATTGTTTCCAGCATTGCTTGCCTGTTTTCTGAAAGCATGGGGTTAAAAATATTTGAAATTAAATCATATTTATGCATATAGTGTTAGAAGTATTGCAAATGCCATCCATATGTAAATGATCTCTATAATTAAGTTTATGCTTTGCAGCAAGAAAACAATTTAGCTTGATAAATAAGTATCACATTGTTCTTCACATTGCAATTTGTCACCTGCTAACATTCTTGTGTGTCTTTCTACTTCTTTTCTTTTTCCTTGTTGTCTTATTTTAGTTCTTAAAGTTCTAGGCAACAGTTCAGATCTAGATGCCAGAGTGTATGGACAGCAGTGGGAAGTTACTGGAAAATAGTGTCTGCCTATTTATTTATACCAGTCTGGCCAAATTTGGCTCCTGAGTTCCTCAGGTGAGCATTTTCTGTCAGTCTAAAGCAGTATTAGCAAAAAGAAAAAACCTGATGATCACCATGAAAAGATGGAATCTGAGTATCAGAGAGAAAGAAGTGAACATGAAATAAACATATTGAGTTAGGAGAATAACTTAATATTCAGGAAAGGTGTCCAAAGAAAATAAGGGAAATGTTATGAAACTGATTTCCACAAACACAGAAAGAATGTGCTGAGATTGCAGTCAGGAGTTTGGCTTAGAGACCTAACCTTCAAGCACTTTTTAAGGTTTTCTTGTGCAGTCTCTGATGCCTGTAATAGTCTCACTTTTAATAATTAATAAATATGGTTCACCCATCACTGTAGTGGCTCTTGAAATTCAGATCTGTGGTATATACCGCTATTCCATCTGAAGAATTGCAGTTATTTAAAAGCTAATCTACATTCTCTGCCAAGCAGCAGAAAATAAAACAAAACATTGCAAAGGGAAAACAGGGGTGTTCCCCTATCAGCATCAAAATATAAACAAGTGACAGAACTCTGATGAAAACAAAGTGAAATAATTACATTGGAATAGTTTAAAGTCACGTTAAAAATTCTTATTTGCAAGTGTATGTGTACACACAGGTATATAATTATAAGTGTATTCTTTATCATAAATTATTTATCATGTATATGCTCTGTAGGACCACTTACAGAAGATTTACTGTGGAAGAAACTGTTTTATTAGCTGCAATATGCATAGGTATTAGCTTATAATATGTACTTGCTGATCAAATGCTATTAAAATAT
Source organism: Todus mexicanus (assembly GCA_013389965.1). Lineage (NCBI taxonomy): Eukaryota > Metazoa > Chordata > Aves > Coraciiformes > Todidae > Todus > Todus mexicanus. The sequence continues at coordinate 24,233 of WEIS01028246.1, forward strand.
GTCAAAACATAACAATATACGAGAAATCACATAGGTAAGTGACCAGCTACTAGAGGAATCTGGCTGTACCATGTAGAGGAAAAGGGCACTTTCAACCTCCCCACCTTGCTCCTCAAGGAGAGGCACCATTATGTGGGCTAGCAGCAACAGGCCTCACTCCATTTCTGAAAAAATAGAATAGTCCTGATGGACACAGAAG
>WEIS01028248.1:0-20013 GCA_013389965.1 Todus mexicanus
GCCCAGCCCCGCACCCGCAGCGCCCCCGGAGCCCGGGCCGGAGGAGGGCGGCGAGCCCGGGGCCGTGCTGGGCCCGCTGCGGGAGGCGCTCCTCGCCTGCCGCCCCACGGTGCAGGTGAGGCCTCGGCCCCCGCCCCGGCAGGGGCTGCCTGTGGGGCAAGGAGAGCCAAACCTCCCCCCAGGGGCTCCCCGGAACTGGTGGGGGACACGTTCCCCCCTCTTCCAGCTCATCTCTGCTTCCAGAAGCAAGTCTGCGACGACATCGGGCGGCGTTTGACAGTGCTGGAGGATGCGTGGGTTCAGGGGAAGCTGTCAGCCCCTGTCAGGAAAAGGATGAGCCTCCTGGTGCAAGGTGAGGGCTGTCGGGCAGGGGGCACCCCCAGGAGGACTGACCCCACGCCACTGCTACACGCTCACCTTTCCTGGCAGAGCTCCAACAGCAGCACTGGGACGCGGCTGACGAGATCCATCGCTCGCTTATGGTGGATCATGTGAATGAGGTGAGCCAGTGGCTGGTGGGCGTCAAGCGCCTGATTGCAGAGACGAGGAGCCTGCCCGCTGCAGAACCAGCTGTGGAGACAGACAGCAGCACCGAGGCCAGCCCGGGCACGGAGGCTCTTTGATGCCAGGGACGGATCTGCCCCTGTAAGCAAAGCAGCCCCTGCCCAGGGCCATCAGCAGAAGGACCCCCCTGGCGTGAGGGGCTTTGGGCGCTTCCTCTGCCTCTCAATCCTCACCCAGGAAAGGGGATTTTAATCATTGCGACATTTTAGTGGTGACTCACTACATGATGTTTAATAAACAGCACTAACCTGTCCCTGGCTGCAGCTTGCCCCGAGTTCTGGCACCGGGTCCTGGTTTTCTCCCCAGAGCAGCAGGAGACAAGACTGCTGCACAAGGCCAGAGCAGCTTCAGGCTGAGCCCAAGGGCTCTCGCCCTCTCAGCGTGGTCCCAGCCCACAAGACATGAAGGGCAGGAATGCCCCTGGCAGCACAGGTGAAGTGGCAGCAACATGTCTCCCTGCTGCACCAGTCCGCCAAGCCTGGCTCCTTTTGGCCTGGCCTTTGGCCATGGGGGAAATGAACAGGAGCAGGCACATGGGCCAGCTCTCTAGAGACAGCCCTTGAGGAGTTTGGGGCTGTCTGGGGGGACCAACCTGCCCCCAGCCCAGAGCAGCCTGGCACGGGCAGCGTTTGTCCTGCAGCTACAGCCCGTGCTCCACTCTGGGCTCCCGCCTGTGCTAGCAGCAGTTTTGGTCACGGTGGTAGTGACGCCCACCAGGTCAGGGAAGCCCCAGGGTGTTAACCATTTACCCTGGGCAGGAAGGACACTGCAGGTGCTGCTGCCTCCCAAGCCTGGGAGCAGACCCTGAGGCCTGGCAGTCGCCATGCGAGGTCTCATTAGAGGAGGAAGAGATCCTCTGTCCCTGCCAAGGGCTGCTGGTGCTGCTCTGCTGCTCTTGGCTGCCCTCCCTGGAGCTCTGAGAGCCCAGCTGTGCCCCAAAACAGAGACACACCAGGTCAGCACAGGGGTTTCATGGTGTTTATTGATCAAGCATGAGCTCCTAGGCAGTTGCACCAGCCAGTTGTGCTAGAGCCTGAGGTGTCACACATCCATCCCCAGTATCAGAGAGGGCTGCAGCCAGCTGGTCACAGTGCCAGCACCTCCACGAGGCCCAGGAACAGGCCCAGCCATGGCCTGGAGACGGGGAGCTGGAAACTCAGATGTCCATCTCAAACTGGTCTTGATCTGCAAGGGTGTGGAGGAATACAGGGCCAGGGTTAGGATAGGGCTGCCCTGGAAGCAATGTGCAGGCAAAGGGGGCAGGAGGCAGAAGCAGGGTGAGCAGGGAGCTCCCCCTGCCCTTGCGGCCAGGCGGGAACCCCGGGCAGCATGTGGTCAGGGGCTGTGTGCCTGGGCTGCTCACCTGGCATGGCTTCTTCACTCTCATTCTGCTCCTTGAGCTCCTCCAGCTTGGCGAGGCTGGACTGGACTGGGGATGTGACACCTGGGATCTGGGGCAGGCAGCAGGGAGGGGTCCTGGCCGCGGGTAAATTCTTGCACTCCAGCAGGAACTTGCGGTCGTAGATGATGCGGGTACCTGCCAAAAGCAGGGAGTTGTCAGGCACTGCTTGCCCCTGGCTGCCCCCATCCACAAGCACCACGGGCTGAGCCCAGAGCAGGGGGTAGCACCCAACGCTCGGCCACGGCCCCCCGCATGGCAGACTGTGACACCCACCCTGCCCAGCAGCTCTTCCCCACACGGTTCCTCCTCTTGAGGCTCCTGGGGCTCTGCCAGGGCACAGCACCCAGGGTCCAGTCTCGAAGCAGATGCCCTGTGGCAGCTGACGCTGCAGCCACCCCTGTGCTGCCGGGAAGGCAGGACCAGCCCTGGGGCACCCAGCACACACCCAAGGCCAACAGATGGGCAGCAGCAGGTCCCAGCGCACCCTGCCCTGTGGTGGCTGGCTCAGGGACGGCTCCCAGCAGCTATCAAACAGCAACGGCTGATTCCACCCCAGTGACACCCCAGGGAGCTGTACCTGGGGACCTGTTCCCATCAGCTCAGCCTGCGAGCCACCCTGCTGCATGCTGCACAAGGACAACGCGCTGGGTTCGATGAGACACCTCCTCCAATGTTGCAGCCTGCTGGGGTGTACAGCCCCAGGGCCGTGTCCATGAAGGGCAGGTGCTGCCCCAGGCCTGCCTTCCCCTGCCCACCTGTCCCTGCACCCGAGCACTGGGTCCCTGCCAGGCTCCACAGCGAGCTCAGAGCTCCTGCCAGGCCAGGCCCTTGCCGGCACCTCAAACACGTTGCACACCCCATGCCCACCCCCAGCCTGGCTCCCCAGTCCCAGATAAGCTTATCAGAGGCACACAACAGAGCCAGCACTTACAGGGCGGGCACCTGCGGCTCAACCAAAACATGCCCAGCTCTGGGATGGGACACACACTAGCCTGAAGATAGCAAAGAAAAGGACCTGCTCCACCTCTGAGCCAGGGGCTTTGACTGAGGGCTGGAAGAGGGGACAAGTGGCAGATCTAGGGTACCCCTGGAGGGAGCCGTGCCACCCAGCACCTTCCCCCAGGGCTGGTGAACTCAGGTGGGAGCAGACTTCTTGTGCTATCCCCCTGTGCCTCCCCCAGCTCAAGCCAGCTGTGCCCAGGCTTGACTCGCACCTGAGGGACTAGCACCGCCTCCACCATGCCCACAACACTGCCAGCAGTTCCCTGCCCTGTGGCTCAAGCGCCAAGCTCTGCCTACTCTCCCCAGCATCCTCCTACAAAGCTTTGGGGTTTCCTTTTCCACTTCACCTCAGGGCTGCCAGGGAGGCCACCATCCCATGGGCCTGTCCGGATCTGGTGCCCTGAGCAGGTGACGATACCCCCAAGGACAAGCTGCAAGGTGGAGAGTCCAGGAAGGGACCCACTCAGGAAGGAGCTGCCTAAATTAGGCAAGGATGGGCCAGTTGAGGCCACCCTTCCATTCAAGGGACAACCCCTTCCCCATGCTGGGTCTTACCCCGTGGTGTGGTGGAGTAGATGGTGCCACCTGGCGTGGAGCTGTAGCCCTCCGGGATGGGGAGATGGTGGCTCCCCAGGATGGGGCAGGAGGAGGTGGCTGTGCCTGTTGCAGCCATGAAGCCCACATGAGGGGGGTGGGGGACACCCTCCCTCCCCTGCAACTCCCCCCGAGAGCAAACAACTCTTGCACTACAGCACCTTTTGCTTTCAATACAATCCCTGTTAACACAAGAGTTCCTCCTTTGCCATTTGCGCTATCGGGGGCGGAGGGGGAGGGCAGCAGCAGTTCAGTTTTCTGCACTTCTCCCTCAAATACTAGGAAAAAATATCTGACTATATCATCCAGTAGCATTTCTGAGGTTCATTTGCCTGTGGTACTCTGCTATCGCTTGTGCATTTGGGGTTTTCAATACTCCCTCCTCATGCTTTTCCTGGGAAAACTCTACTGCTGCATGTAAGGATTTGTCTGGAGAAGGTGGAGAAGTCCCCATCTGGTTTGAGAGACCACCAAAAGCGGTGCATTAGATTGGACACTACGTGCACTGTAGTTACTTGCTTGAGGAATGGACCAAATATTCAGTGTAGTTACTGCATCACCGCTGAGCAAAAGCAGAAATAGGCATAGTCCAAGTGCAGAAAGTGGAGAACTTCTACACCCAGGTTGAGAACAAATGCTCATCTTACAGCAGTATGCAAAATACCCCTTCTTCCCCGTGGAAAGGACTTGAGGAGCTCTTACCTGATTTCAAGGGTTGCCAGAACCTTAGAACTTACTAGATTGTGGTTTGCTCTAGTGGGAAGTGGTCTCTGCTTTTCTAAGATCTGTTTCTAGGCAGCTGGTCACATTGAGTCAGGTGAAGAAATCCTGCATTTATGTATGAACTACCTATTTACCTTCTGCAAATTAAGATGCCGTCAGGTGCCACGTTGACAACTCAGCCCCTTATTTCCAGCCCCTGAACAAAACCTGATCTCTTAGGCAACCCACCTGGAAAAAGAGTGCTAGAAGGAGCAGAACTAACCCAGAAGGAAAAGGAAAGATAATGCACAACCATGTTCACACACAAAAAAATAAAAGGCTGATAACTGGCAGGGGGAAGGACTCAGGCGACCTCTTATCACAGATGACTGAAGATCCTCTTCCAAACCCCTCCCCCCAGCCCCTGACTGCATCCACGTCCTAATTACGTGACCTCAAAAAGATACATCACTGACAGCAACATATAGCCTCTCCCAAAACTCTCACACACAACCTATAAATACTGTTTGCCTTTTATTGAATATTCAGGTAAATGTTTCACATTAATACAGGCTACATAAAGTAGAGCCACTATACGACATGAAATTTACTCAGCTTTTCCTTTTAAGTATGTAAACAATTATACATGTATTATCACCCTAAAAGGTTGAGATCATGTCATCAGCTAGTTCTTTGCTGCATACAAGGAGCGTTCAGTAGCATTTAGCCAAAAGCACTAGTTTCATCTGATTTTTAAGTTCAAAAATGGCTAAACTAACTGGAGAACAGAATCAGTCTGTATAGGTAAATCAATTTGTTCTTATACAACGGGGCGATCAAGTTTCCATTGTTACAGCCCCCACAAAATGGCTTAGTTAGGCACATTAAAAAAAGTCCCCAGGGTTCTTCGAGATCATAAAGATTCCCAAACAAGGCTAAAAAAAAGGATAGACCCCCTTAAATCAGTTGACGTACTTGAGATGCATGTTTCCAATGTGAGGTGCCCAGGTGCCAGGCCAAATCTACAGCAAGAAATAAAAAGACAAGTCTATTATGAAAACAAATAAAGGTTCCTTTAACAGAGCTTTAACCGCTAGAGGGCAAACTTAAGGCTTGCCTCTAAAATGTAACCAGACTGTCCAAAGGCTGGGAGCCCTCTTCAGCTCTGGCCAAGGTTTCACCAACAACCTTCAAGATGCTGGGTATGGATATAAACCCTCTCACTTAAAGCAAAGTCAATTACTTGGCTGAGCAGTCTTGAAATGCTGCTTATTTTACCTGAAAGATTCGGTACAGATAGCACCATATATATATTTTTTTTACGAACACACACACACTGTAGTGAAGAAGCCATGCAACGACCTCGATTCCAGTATCAAAGAACTGGAAAAAGGTCACCTATGCAAAAATAAAGCCAACCAAAACAAAACCCCAGGTAAGAAAAGGTGGAAAAGGCAGCCACACTACCTGCTGAGCATCAGTACATTCTGTTGAGTTCTGGACAACTTTGATCATGGGATTCCAGGCGGGATCGGGAGTATGGAGCCCGTTGAAGAGGGGGCCTCCCGGCCCATCCGCTAGCTGAGGGTGCGAGGGTATGAGAGTGCCGCCGTACATGGAAATCGGTAGGCCCTAAAGGAACAAGAGAAAGCACCACTGGTGAAGGTGGCAGTGGTTGTGAAGGGTGACTGTAGTGCCATGGTTGCCAAGATGACAGGTTCACATCCATATGTAACATTCACCTACCAGCCAATACCTCAGCACTCTGAGGAAAGATGCACCACTGCACACCTAGGCAGAGTTTGGAACATGGTGACTCTTCAGAGCTTGAGATTCAAGTCAGTTTACTCCTTTTTTCTGAAATCACACCTTGCTGGTACACTTCATCAGCCTCAAGAGCTGAGGCAAGCCTTATGAAACGTTTCAGAACAACTGAAGAAGGTAACGCAGGAGAGCGATGGAGGCATTCAGCCACTTGACTAGAGAACAGCCACAATCTACAAATTCTGGTTTTGTTTAAATGCGTGACCAGGCTTGGGCAGCTTTTCTAGTCAGTACTGGGATGAAAGGGGGTGCAGAACTAGGTGTGCTGAACAACAGTGGAAGAGGCACACAAGTACAATGTAAACAAGCAGAACTGGAGATACAACGAAGTCCTTGGTTATTTTACAGAATAAATCCAACCCCTCTGTAACTTACTTTAGAAAAATCCACAAAACTATTTGGCATAGGTTGGTGGAAAATATTCGAGGGAGCCACTATTCCAGAATCATCTCTCTCCATTGGCTGATGCTGCGAAAACGTGCCCTGGTCTGACAGCTGCTGATGCATCGGATGATTTCCCATGACAGGCTGAGACCAACCTGACAAGCCTTCTGGAAAGGAGAAGATCGAAAACGGCTGATTACAATTCACTGAAGATATTCTCAAGCACAATTCGGCAGTTGCACACACCTATGTGTATCCAAAGGTTGCCCAAAACCACAGAGCCGCAGAGAGGCTCTGCTGTGAGCACAGGCACACCTTCCACAGCCTTCCACAGCAGTTTTTAGGCTACTAACCCATTACAGGCCACGCAAACATGCAAGTCTGATCTGTGGCATCAAGGCCCCTACACACACTCACACTTTCCCTCCAGTTGCCACATCCTCTTGTGGGCCACAGGAACACAGAAAAAAGTTACGCTTATGACAGGGGCAAAAACAGGGAAAGGAGAGAGGCTGGTGAGGCCAGGGAAGTTTGGCCAGGCACATGCCTTCCACATGTACATTCATCTTGATCCTCCAGACAAGTGTGGAGATAATGGGGACTACCAGTAAGTGCCAGTTTCAGGTGTCCACAGAAGATCCAATAAACCTCCAAGCATTGTCTGTGAGTACATACAAGCTTTTCTTGAAAAAACACAGCAATGCAGAGACATTAAGTTAACCAAAGTATGGAGGCGTTTCACTGAAAAATATAACAAATATAGTACTATGAAACATTTGTCTTTGAAGTTACCGAGACATTTTACACCTCAAATGCTGCAGCGCCTCCTTTCCCCAAGAACCTCAAACTATCAAGAAATTGAATGTAAAACTTCAGCTGTTTCAAAGTCTATCTTTTGAAACTGAGGCTGCCTGGAACAGCAGTTACAATTCAAGAGTCACGAGGAGATCAACGCGAAAATCAGAATCCACGATTACATATTTCTGGATGCATCGGCTGCACCACAACTTACATTTTAAAATGTTAATGGCAAGCTGGAAATTTGGACAGAGGCAGTTGTCCTTTTAGGTGAAGGGTCAGACTTCGAAATGGACGTCATTCACAGATAAACGTTTGGGTTTTAAAGTCGACAGAATTAATATGGAACTTCTGAGCTGTTCTCAGGCTTTACAAGTGTACACCGACAGGTAATCTAGGCTGGTTGAGAACCGCCTACGTTAAGAGAGAAAAACCACAGTGCTTTCGCTGAAATTCGCTCTCCCATCACTGACACAAGTTTTCCCTTCAGGAGGTACTACATAAAAGTTGATTACGGACTGGGGAATTTTATTTCTCCTCCTCAACTTTCTTTTCCAATGTCGTAATTCTCAAAGGCCCTAGAAGTTTCTTTAGGCTACCCCAGGCTAAACAACAGACTTACCAGACACACTGTTAACTCCAAAGGACCAAATACCGCTATGACCAACAGGGGCGGTGAAGTTGGTTCCCAAGGGCGTAGGAGTGACGGATCCACCCTGTCGAATTCTAGCAAGCCTTTCTGTCCCAATGGGAGGGGGTACCTTTCGATCTTGGTTGGCGTTACCCGTTTTTGGCTGGCCCAAATTAGAAGGTGCAGAGGCAGCTGAAAGGGGCGAAGATGATCCTGAAGAAACTGATGGAATAGGAGATTCACCTGCTGAAAAGAATATTTCTCTTGCTTAATTACACACAAAGCACACGAGCTAGCGAGCATAAATACTACCTGCTCTATCCTTCCAATATTATCTCAAAGCAAGTGTTTAAAAAGTTTCCAAGACTTTTTTGGCAAGCACTCTTCAAGTCTTTCACAGAAATTCTGTTTAGAGTTTATCTGAACTCTAAAAATCAACATTATAACACAAATGCTTTTAGCCATCAGGATCATGTGATATTCTCACGATATAGCAGTACATGTAAATTAATTACACCAAAGAATAAGAAACATGGAAGAGTTTCAGGAAGAGGTGAAAACATCAGCCAAAATACCATAAATATCTAAATAGCCTGGTTTTGGTATCCACCACTTCCAACAGAAGAGAAATTAGACAGCTTCCCAAAGCCACGTGTAATCTAAGAGCCTAAGTCCCACCAATGGCAGAAGCGTCACTGCCTCTTCTTGGGCAATCCAACTTCCTTTGAGGACTCATTTAAACATTTTGGTTCTTAAGCTCAGAGTGGCAATGAAGTTGCATGCAGTGACATGAAAAGCCTCTTCATTTCAGATTCGGAATCAAAGATCCATATTTTCGGTAAAGCTACTTCCATGTTCTTCCCATTGGGAGGTAACCCTACTGTTAACTTGGATGATGCTTAAAGATTTGGGGATATTTTAAGTAACATGAAATAATTCCAGAATCCCAATTTGAAAAAAATATTAAAATAACAAAAAAGCAAGTATAACTTCAAACCATAGCAAACATGACATTTTCACCTATTATTGCTCTCATACTATTTAGAGGGGAATCTTTAGCTTGGAATAATCACCTCCACTCCCCCATAGCTTTATGCCCTCTCCTCTCAGAGCCTATGATGACTTATTTTTTCCCCCTAAATATGCCTTTAGTGATGCTACCAGAACTTGTGGCATTTTACATGGGAAAGAAAAAAACAACCAACCATAAAATACAAGTACAGCTTGGTATTTACACGCCATCCTCAGAGCTGCTAAAAGCAATTGGAAAGCATTTTGTGCATCACTGGGTAATTTCCCCTCAAGTTACAAATCTACTAAAGACAATAGCTATGAATTTATAGTTAACTAAGACAGACCCATGACGTTCCTACATGAATTTGTTGCGCTTGTCCAAGGATGTGGTGAAAAATGCTGTCTGTTAAAGCTGGGAGTCCCAACAGGCGCTGGCCCTTGAAGGTAAACCCGTGCTCCTTGTATGTTTGCTGAAAAGCCTGTCAAAGGACCTGAAGAAGAAGTTGTAGAGCTGTTGGATGGATCTAGAGAGGGTAAGCCTGAAATAAACATAAATTTGATTAAATATCTCTCTTTGGGAACCTGCTTCAAAGCACCAGCGAGAGCTAGTGCTCCAAATATAATTAAAGCATCTCGTCACCTTTGGGGGTATCTGCACATGGTAAGTTCATTTTACAGGTGCATGATTCTCCCTTAGAGGCCGACAGAAGGCGTTTCTGTACGCTCTCTGTTCTGGCCTCAAGTTTTCACAAAACCAGCCATCCTTTCGGTCACTGAAAGGAAGTGATCTTAGCAGGGAGGGTAAAGGAAGAAAGCTGGGAGTGGCGAGGATCTCTGCTTACAAAAAAAAAGCCACACAAGTTAAACAGGGATACAGGGCTCTGGGGAAGTCCCAGGGGAATCGGGCACCAGGGAAGTAGCTGGCCGCAGTACAGGTTTTGCCATCCTAGCGGTACATTCACATATACACTGGTCAGAGCATGCTGTGTCCAGAGAAACAGGGCTGACGATGCACAGCACAATAGGTAAGGGGGCTGCTTTCTACAAGGATGTTTGAGTGGACGGGAGAGATGGAGAGAAAGTTCAAAGTCGCACAAAAATTATTAGCAAGGGGGAATTACCCGTCGTTTAATAAGCCAAAGCTTTTAAGTACTTTTCCAAAATGTTGTAAAAGCTCTTATCACACATTATTACCTGAAAGCAGAAACAGGCATGGCCGTATGTTCACCTGAGTTTTGGGTTTAGTTTCAAGGGCCTATTAAACAAAACTAGTTTCGAAACCATTTAAACGTTTTTAAAATGACCACAACCAGGACCAGCCTATATTCCTGCAGAGCAAGGTTGAAGGTTGTACCTACTTACACCTCAGCAGTCTGCAAACAGCAGTGGTGATAGGCAGTACCCTTAGGTCATAGACTAGAAGTGCATCTTTCATCACCTGGATACGTTCCTGAAAGCCAGGTCTTTCCCCCCCCAATATTATCAACCAAGTCAATCCGACTTACTGCTTCCAGAAGTGCCAGATTCGACCTGTTCATGCTGACAGAAATGACTGACTGGATTTGAAGGAGTTTTTTCTCACTAGCCCTACCTCAAAGGTTAAAAAGAGAACTTTCTGTTACAGACAAGGAGAAATAAATCACCACCACCAACAGAACACAAGGTGCTCTCATGAGGGAACCCAAGTGTGGGAAGACAAGCTTTTGGGGTCTGTCACAGCACAAAGTCCAAAACTCCATGGCTATGAGGAGGACTCTAATGCCTGGTCCAGTTGGTTCAGCTTCCTGTAAACACAGTTTGATTGATCTGTGTTTGTCTAGAGCTGCAGACTGGCCTTGAGCATGGAGCCAGCCATAAGCAGACGGCAGGACCCCCAGCTGAGGGTCCTCCTGGAGCATCTGCCATGGAGCTACTGAAGGGACACTCTTGCTAACACTCCATCCACAGAAGTTAACTCAGAGGCAGTCAAAAAAGCCCCTATGGGGACCGATTCCACCACACATCCCAAATAAATTTCCAACTGGCTGACAAACCACCAAATATCCCAAGTCTCTGCCCCACGCAGAAGGGGAAACAGAGCTGCTGCTGTTTGTGGGGACTGCTGGATTCCTAAACAGAGAACAAGGCAGAGATTATGACAAAAATAGCTCTTCTGCAGAAGAGATGCTCAGCTGTGTCTTTCAAAGGCTTGGTAGGATGAGCATACAGCTTTCAAAGTGCAATGACTGCACAGCCAAGACCACTTCAGCACTGCTGTTTATTTTCTGCAGGCTGAAGGAAGCATGACAGACAGAAAGGCACAAGTTCAGAGCAGGCAGTTTTCAGGTTGGAAAGAACACATTTTATCATTATCTTGCTCTTCATAGAAGTGGATGGAAAAACCCCTTTGCTCAATATTGAAAATGGTTTCTATGAACAATGATGGAGGGAAGCATGACTTCACTAATGAGCTTCCTATTTATCTACTTACCAACAAAGTCAGGTTCTGTAATACTAAAACCTTATGAAATACCATACTCTGCAGTTACTTAGGCTATGAATTCAAACTCATCATGCTCTCAAAGAATAATTGAGCTTTCCAGCCTGGCATATCAATTTCTCAGAAATGCTGCTCAAAATTTAGTTTATCAAAGTTCTGCAGGAATTGGCTACTCTAAGGGCTACCTCCACCGTTAGAGGAGCAGCCACAACGCTTGGTCACTCCACGTAAAACAGGGAGCCCAGCCATTTCATGCAACTTCACACTCGTGCTGCTTCCTAAGATGGCATATTTCAAGTTTGTGATACCTTTTAAAACCACATGAGCCAGGTCTCAAACCCCTGAAAACGCAAAGGAAAGAAATAACAAATAGACTTCTTTTGGTCTTCTCCACAGCCTCCCCAAATGGTTCGGCTAAGCCTGCCCTGAATCTGCAAGTTGCTAGGACAAAAGACCTAAAGACAACAGTGGTACAAAAGGCCATTTCCAGAACAGATCCACAGCCACGGCAGAGATCTGCATGTGTATCTCAAAGGGACCAGTGAATCAGAGAAAACTCAAGCAGCAACTGAGCTCACCCATGAAATAGAAAAGCAGAGCACCCGAACTCCACCCTAAGGCAACAACCTGTTAAGGAAAAGCTGGTTTAGTGCACAATCAGATTATATTAAATCACCACTAAACCAGCTTAGAGGTGATCACTAAGAGATGTTGATTTGTGGAAAAGTTTGCCGCAGCCCAACTCCACTCTACTCCATCAGGTGGAGAGCCACAGCCGAGATGAAGGGATTGGTGTCCAGCTGCTTTGACGGCCGTTACTACGCCCTCTCATCACACAAAAGTGTCATGAATCACCAGGCAAAGCCCAGGCTGCTCCTTGTCCATCACACTGCTGTTGGCCAAAGTGTAACCCAGCAGCGACTGGCCATTTTCCCTGCTTCTCGAGATCTCATGAAACCTGTCACCAAACAGCCAAAGTAGTCCACAGCTCAACCCACCTCAGAGGCTGAGCTGAGCAGAAAGGTCTGTTACCCTGGGAAAAGCCAGGGAATGAGATGGGTGCACAGACCACAGGACCATACTTACACTTCAAGGAAAGGCACTGGAGAGGTCCTCAGCCCACTGTCCCCACTCCTTCCCTTATTAGCACGCTTCCAACACACCCCTTTCTCCCCAGGCTTCCCTACCCCCAAACCTCCTGTGTGACAGATGATTTAGATTCTGAAAAGAAGGTGATCCAAAGCAGTATTAAGCAGAATGGCATTAAAGGAACCACCTAAGGAGCGACTAAGCAGTCACTCCTGCCAGGCAGAACTTTAGCAGCACATCTACCTGTTTGCAGCCTTCTTCACTTTGCAAGAAGCCGATCAAATTCCAGCTCAGAAAAAATACATTCTGTTCAAATACTTCTGTGCTTCATTTGAGAACTTCCCACCTATCTCCTCAAAACCAACCACGTGAGCTCTCCTTAGGTATCTTCTTAACCTTCCTAACTCAGGGAAGAAAGATTTAGTCTATCTTTCATATACGTACAGGCATTTCAGGATATATAAAGGACCAATAATTTTTTCCCACTGACAAACAGATGACCTTAGCATAAAGGAACAGCAAAATGGTTTGCTGTTACGAGAAGTTCCAGCCAGCTGTCATTGTATACACAGGATCCAATCATCAGAAAAATCAGCAGATCCCATTTGACGTAAGCTTCCTTCCTCAGGAGTTATTCCAGCAACGGCCAACTCCCAGTTCAGACCACTGCAGAGAGGTTTTTTTGCCAATGCAAAGGGTTTCTAGAGTCTGACGAGGAAGGTCCGGCAATTCTTTTAGTAGCAGCCTGACAAACAAGGTCCAGTTATTTTACCTTTCACAGTCTTAATTACACCTAGTTCTGCTTCCTGCACTGGGACTGGATGTAACACAAGAGTTCTAGGTATTTGTTCATTTTGCAGAGTTATACAGCCCAAATTAAGCTACATTAAGGATACTACAGCGACAGCAAGCATCCTAGTTTCATGGTTAAAGCTGCTCAGAGAGAAATCTCCTGTTTTTCAGAAGTCCTGCATTGTTTGTAAATCAACCAAGATGAATAGGAATGCTGAAAATCACCTTTCCTCATCACCATGTTTTCCAAATGGCCCCTTCTTCCTTAGTCTGAAAGTCAAATTACTTGACTGGTCCAAATCCAGCATCCAAGTCCAAATATCTAACACACACGACAAGGGTAAACACAACTTCAAAGCAACGCTCTCTAGCTGCCCAGCTCCAAGGCACCATAAAGCTATTACAGCAAGAAGGAAGGGTGGCACAGACTAGATCTCTTGAGGGTTCCTTCCAGCCAAATGGGTGCAGCCAGTTGCCTGCAACATAATTTGAACACTAAGATAGAGCAAATCCTTTCAGCAGAGCACACCAAGGGCAGGGAGCTCCCTGGGAGTGTTCCTAACCCTGTTCAAATAAATGAAGATACACTTGAACCACTACACTTAACAGCAGGACAGTAATTTCCTACTAAAACTCTCCATACAGCTGCACACTAATTTCCAAAGCACAACATAAGCTTCTTAAAATCCCAGAGCCATATCAAGAGACAAAAAGTACAGAGTTTCCCCTCAGTGAGTCAAGCTGGAGTCTCAGATGAAGTTTTAAACAACTACAGCCACTCCAGCTGGAACCCATCCAGAGTTACATCCCTATGTTCCATTCCAACTTAAAAGCTACAATTAACGCTACTCTGAACTCTACAAACAGGTGGAAGCATTTCCATTTCTTACGGAGGACAAACAATGCAGCATCTATAATGCTCCCAACACCAAACATCCTAGAAGAGCTGAATAAAAGAGGAAAAAAACCCCATCATCATCATTTTGAAGAGCATTTGGGAAAAAAAGGCCATCCTCATTACAGGAGCGTTCTCTCTCATTAGTAAACTACTTCTCAATCAGTTTGAGATGATCAAAATGTAGCAGCTGGAGAAAGAATTCTGCCCAGTGCACGGTCTTAATGACTTACCTACAGGACTAGTCGAAACCCGCTGGGAAGGTGGCCTGAAACCAGGAGCCTTGGAGTTGTCAGGATGCACGTTTTCCACATGTCCCAGCACAGAGTTATTCAGAAAGGTAGACTGAACAGTGAAAGATGGGTCAGCTGCTGCTCGGGTAGAGAGTGGACAGTCTCCCCATCCTTGGGTAGCTGGCACCTGGTTGCTATCAAAAAGACTACTAAAGTGATTGAAGAGCGTTGCTGGCCCAAAGGTAGGAGGCAATGATTTGTTTGCTGGGTTAATGTGCATCTGAGAACCGTTCATAACGTTCATGGCTGACGAAAGCTGCACTGCAGCAGGTGGACCTTGAGAAGGTGTTAAAGGAACTTGATTCGTAACAAAAATAGACTGAGGATCTTGATGGAGGTTTGCATTTGGTACCACTGAATAGAAAGAACCTCTGGACTGCATCCTGTGAGTAACTCGAGGTGCTGGTACAGCTACTTGAGGTAAGTTACTGTTGTCCTGATTATCTGCAACAACTGACCTGGGTGATGCTAAGCTTAAAGGAGCAGTTTCTGAGCTGGATGAAAAAGGCATCGACATGGAAGGATTGATCTCCGACATGCTGGTTGGCAGTATTTCATCTTGGACATTGTTTAGCGGTGCAGGGCTGCTCGACGGGCGAGTTTCGGTGACTCCTGAGTTGCTGCTAGGTGGCACACTGCAACTACTTACAACCGAAGATGATGCACAAGCATTTGCAGCAGGCTGGTCTGGCGTCGACACCTTCTCTTTGGGTGCTGAAACAGCCGAGAAAGAGTCCGCTTTAAGTGCAGAATGCTGTGATTGTGGAGTATTCGATGGCAGAAACGCTGTGGGCACTTGCCCGTTGTTTGAGGGGGCAGAGGAAGCTGAAGGCAGAGTGCTACAGGTGCTCGTCACAGTTGAGATTGGTGTTGCTGCAGCACTCGTCTTGGGAACGCAGGTGAACAACTGCTTTCTGACCGAAGAGGGAGTCCGATTACTGGTTACACACAGAGGTTGGGTGGAAGCAGCTACAGAAGAGACAGTAATGGAACAAGTAGAAGTAGCTAATCCAGGAGACTCCGTCTGCAAAATGTTTCCGTTCTGATTACCTACACGACTCGAGCTATTATGCTTCGGAGAGCTGTTTGTGCTACCAGGGTTAACTGGTCTCACTGGGAATGGTCCCCAAGTGTTCGGTGAAGGTGAAAAAGTTCCTCCAAACTGGGCCATAGGTAAGCGAGGGTGCCGGATCTGTTGCATAGTTTGGGCAGCCAGCAAGGCAAAATGAGGGTGAGAATAAGCTAGAGGAAGAGACACCGGAAAAGATGAGCGCACGTTTGCTGGGACGTTCTTGTTTAATTTGTTAGTAGGCTGGAAAGTAGATAGTGTTGATGACTGCGATGTGACTAGGGGCGATGCTCCAAGAGGAAAGGAGTTCTTGTTTGAAGCAGTTGCAGTGCTGACTCCAGATGAGAAGTTTGAATGGATTGATTTGGTACTCGAAGCAGGTGTTCTTATATGAGTTTTAGGAATCAAGTCTTCTAGTTCCTTGGCAGGATCTTGAATAAGGGCATTGATGAGCTGCACTGCGTAACGCGTTGACTCTGTGCCACCCCTAGGTGAAACAGAAACATATTTATCTCTTGCAAAAGGCAACATTCTGTAGCCTCAGTTTTATACTCATCCATAAGTCTATCGTATGTTTATTCCAGTAAGTTATTTATTGAATTTACATATCCTAAAGATTATCTTTGCAGAAGCAGACTTTCAGCATCTCTTGGCAGCAGTAATCTATGTTCCATTCTAGTGCTAAGAAGCTAAATATGTCTGTCTTAAACCCCCCCCGACACGGTGGATTAATTCAAGACTTTAATTTCTAGATACTGTACCTTATAGTGATCATTCTCTCTCCATTCTTATCTTTTTGCTTATCGACGTCAATATGGGCACCAGTGACATCTTGAATTGCTGTGATGTTGCACCCACCTCTTCCCATTATTCTAGACACAACAGAAGCTGGGACAGATAATTTCTTTGACCTATATCACAAAGATCACAAATCCGTGAAATGTTTTCCAACTTCAAAAGAACACAAAAATCCCTTGCTATCTGACAGGTGGCTGAAGCATTATGAAGTTTCAAGGCAGCAAGTGGTTTTCTGATGATGTTTTCTTCAGCCTTTGGAGCCTCTCTAAAACTCCCCCACTCAAATTACTCATCATCTGCAGCACCCAACAAAGACTCTCCAGAAGGAACTGTGCTTACACAGATGTAACATGCCTCACACTGCTTCAGAAACACCTTCGCATTTTGTTTTGTGTACCTTCAAATTGAGTAATCAACCTGAATTTACATAAATAGTGTATATACGAGTCAAATATCAAAGGCCATGTTTTAGCTACTTTGATTATTTACAGCAAGGAGAAGGGGGTTTGCTAATGTTCTCCCAATGATCAGCTCTAATACCACCTGCATTCAAACCCTTCTAGTATCCACCTCCCTCAGACCACGAGACCCATACAAGCACCCCTGGACAGATTCCTCCTCCAGGAGAGCTCATCCCAATGCCCACACCTTTGCCCACCCATCACCCACTGCTGTTTCCCTCCCGGCCCACCAAGCTCAATGGTTTTTACCTTGGAAAACGCCCCAAACAGTACCTTTTTGCTCCAGAACAGCAGCGCCCTCCTCTCTGCAGCTGAAATTGCTCAATTGGTGTCGGCTGCAGAGTGTTGCTCGTGGGAGGGTCTTTCAAAACTCTGCCTACTTGCCTGTCAAGGGCAGAAGGGATGTTTTCATTGGTCACTTCTCTGATAGACCCCCCTTCTAGCCAGGGGGTTACTCAAAGGGAGAGGGGAGAAGAATTCTTGTTGAGACAAGGAGACTTAAGGAGTAGAAGGCATGCAGCTCCTGGACATTTGCATACACATCTTAAGTTGTCAAAAAGCTCTTAGCAGGACACATGCTTCAATCAGTCAGGGCATAGCAAACACGAGTGCAGAACGCTTTATGGACACGTTCATTGTGAGACAAGGCCTGATTCCTCAGAGATGAGGAAAGGTTGGGGTTTGGATGTCATCTCTAGAACCCTACCATCTCCAGTAGAAGAGCAGACAATACCCAACCAAGCAGCTGAGTTGAGCCTATGAGACTCAAGAGACCCAAGGGGAAAGATGGAGCAGCTCCAGGAAAAGTCACCTGCCTCGTTAATGGTTTCATGCCTCCATGACTCACCAAATGGTGCGCAGTCTGCAACCTTAGCAAGGCCACGTCACAGTGGAAAAGCCCATTTGCAGACACAACAAAAGGCAGAGAGCGAACCAACTCTCCAATGGTTGAAAAGCTTCATTTTTTCAGATTAAACAGCCTTTTTAACCTTTATGAAGCACAGCCTGTGGCTTCCACTAATCTGAATGCATTAAATCCTCTGTACAATTACAGTCTTTGCACATAGACTAAAACCCTCCAAACTGAGCATGTTTGGTCACCTCTAGCGCAAAACACAAAAGCAGGAGGGCATAAGTGCACCCAAAGTTATCTGACACTTGCATGTACATGCTGTGTTTCTTCTTGGTAAAGAGAACAAAGAAAGGAAAGCCAGATGATCAGTTCTGTTTACAAGTAGTAGACATCATAAAGGCGTACTGATGTAGTTAGTGAGGAGTTACGACAAATTAGAACTGCAATTTGTTTTCATAGCACTGCGAGAGAAAGGGGGTAGATATTTTTTTTTTAGAAATTAATCATAGAATTAAATAATTAAATACGCTTGCTGAACACTATATATGAGAGTAATTTACAATCTAAAAAAGCTCACAGACAGGTTTTAAACATAGAAGTCTTTACCTTCTAACCACTTCTTTCCATCCTTCTTCTCTTTTCTGGCCTCTTTTCGGACTAGTCAGATTCAGCTTTACGTTTGGAGAGGTCAGAGGCAGGGAAACAGGCTTATAAGCAGTTGACAAAGAATTTGAATGACCTTCACCATCAAGTCTGGGAACAGAAAAGTGCTGATTACAACTTACAGTAAAAAATGACAGCATTACAGAATGCATTCCTACAGCTTAAAACTACTAGCATGAACTGTTTTCATACTTATTTTCTAGCTGCAACAACCGTTGGATGACTTCATAGGTAGTTTTTTATGTTTTAGTCCACAGTCTGTACCCTTCCTCCAAAAAAGTGGGGTGCTAAACCAAATGAAGTAATACCAGAAGCACTGAGGACAGTAGGCTATAAAATAGTTGATAATAGGTGGAACACAGCCACTTAGGCACCTCCTGATTACATGTCTATATGGCATTCTCTTTTCACAGCTCAATTCTCAGCCCGGTGTTTTGTAGATCAAGCCCCACACCCTCTGCCCACCTTTAATGCATGAAAAGAAAAGAAAAAGAGAGAACTGTGCAGGATCAGACTCATACTACTTATACGTAAAAATAAACAAAGACTACAGATTCAAATGGGATCTTTTCGATTCCACCACGGATCTATTCAGAAACCGGTGCTATAAAAGTTATTTGCTCATTCTCTTGGCAACCAAATAATCTTCCAAACTACTCATACGGCCCCTGCAAATCACCAAATTCTTTTGACTCTCACCTCTGGCTCGACAAGGTTAAATCAAACTGGCCATCAACCTGGCAGGTGAAATGCTCAGGGTCATCAACTTCTTCCCTCCTTAAAACAAAGAGATTGCAATTCAAATGAGTTAATGATGAAACCATAAACCAATCAAAAATGTACTAAACTCACTTCTGTAAATAGATTGCAAGTAAAGCTGGTACTTCCTTTTTAAGTTCCCAGTGTATTCACTTAGAAATTTATTCTAATAAAGCTGACCATGTAACACGGATACTTAAGAGCATGGAGAGAAAACGGACTGTTCTCCTAAAGTAATACTAAAACCCAGCCAGCAATTCCCAAACCAAAACCAAACTTACCTTTACCATTTTAAAGAGTTTGCTTCCAACAAACTTGACGGTATTATCTAATAGCTATGCAAATAAAGCAAACTCAGTCTCTCAAGATTTGGGGAATGTACCAGCCGGTGTAAAGCTTAAGCGACAGAGAATTTACACTGGCGCAGGTAAAATCCTGTGAAACAGCAGAGAAGCAAAATGACAGTCTCACCTCGTTGGTGTTTTCGAAGCCGAGGTGCTCGTTTTTTCTTCCTGAGAGGGGATAAGCAGTGAGGCATAGCGCCGCTCAGAGGAATTCGTATCCATTGTGAAGTTCAACTCTTGACTTTTACCTCCACTGCTACTTTCGCTATTGCAGTCTGTGCTATCCAAGTTATCCGAATCGCTATTCCCACTCGCACCACCACCTCTTGGCTCTCCATTTATTTTATTTTTATCCGCTTTTTGCTGTGCTAGAGATATATGCTGATCTGGCAAAATTATCTGCATATTCTGAGGAGTCTCTTTCGTTTTATTCTTCTTATTTTTTCTATTTGTGCTGGGGGTAGTCACCACATTAGCTCTCTTCTTCCCAAAGGCATTTGTGAAAGTAGTTGAAGTCGCAGAAATTCCAATTGTAGTTGTAGTAGTTGCACTAGGAGGCTCTATAGGAACTTCTTGCTCCACTGAAAGAAAAACAGTTGATAT
>WEIS01028251.1:0-10147 GCA_013389965.1 Todus mexicanus
AAACATATGGCGATACTCGCAGAAGAGATTGACGGGATTGTGACACGTTTCAAGTATAAGAAGCAAAGTGGTTTGAAAACAAGCTGTGTATTTTGTTGCACACATTCGTACAGGCATCCTTCTCTACAGCAATTAGTACTAAGTTATATTCCTGAAAATGAAGTGCCAGTCACTGGGAGGATATTAGAAATACAGCACTATGAACTGCTGTCATCTAAGTACAGAGCACCGCAGGCCAGATGCCCACTGGCACAGGGTGGCCAACTCCAGGGAAAGTAGCACATAGCTTCTGGACAGAAAACAGAAGTCAGTTCTCCCCTGAATTTGAGAGAAGCCACCGAGGAGGGTGTGAGCTCTGTTTGTACACTGCCAGCATCAATAGCTTGCTCTCTGGACCAGCTGCACTGATCGGAAACATTGATAAACATTCAAGATACTCAGAGAAATTTTTAATTTTTAATGAGGTTGATAGTGTGTGCTGCTGTTTAAATGTCTACCTTCTGAACAAACAAATAATTATCTTCAAAATGATATTTGTGCAAATCTTACATCCTCTGGGGACTGTGTTATCCGAGGTGTTATTCCAGTACCTAACACAAACGAAATATCATCAATAAATAAAATATAGTTTTGCTAAATATTTCAACTTGCATTTCTTTGACGTATGTTTAAACCAATTTATATTCCAGACAGAACTCAGAGATTATTTCTATAATCTCTTCTTGCTTTGATTCCAAACGTTTCACAGAAATTAATAAATGTGAATTCCACAATAGTCTCTCCCAGATACATCATTTTCATTTTGTAGATCTTCAGCTAGGACACCATGGCCAAGAAATACGACCAAAACCTAATAAAATGTGTTGAAGACGAAAGACCATAAGCCACGTCTCCCAGATTGCAGACTACAGGTTCAATTAATGTAGTGGGGATTTTATTTGTTGGGTTTGGGTGGGTTGTTTGTTGTTTGGGGTTTTTAAATATTTTTGAAGGTAAGGTAGAAGATCCCTAATTAAATTCCTAAAACCCATATAGTTTGGCTGTCGGACTGTTTCTCTTCTAGACACAAGCCCAGCATGCTCTTCTGGCCAGAGGAGCTACAGAGCTGCCTCCCGGGTACTACGTCAGGGAAACACTGTTTATATGCTTTTTTCATCCTGAGTTCTCTAGGAAAGGATTTGTGACTTTGATATGCAGCTAAGGCACTTCAGGTACAGATATCCCCATTAAAAGGAGACATGAGACATTGGGACAATTCCCTACGTTTACAGAACTCAGTGAAGAAAATTGTGAGATTCAAAGGATTGTCTCTGCTGATCCATTTGACACCCCTCCCTGAAAGAAACTGTTGAGAAGGCACTGCAGTTGGAGTTTCTTTCTTCAGGACAGAATGATCTAGCCCAAAGTAATGATGTACTCTTATTGGCTGCCGTGGTTTAGTTCAAAAATAATTTTCTTGTAATCTACTCTAATTTAGAGCACACAAACAACCATGCACTTGTGTGCGATGAGGGGATAATTAATATACATCTTAATTAAACAGCCATTTGTCATCTAAAGGAAACCTTGACATGATATGTACAGTGTAACTGAGTGTGCTTGGAAAGATTCCATAGCATTTGTTAGACTTCATCTCTCACTTAGGGAATCCAGCCTCTCTTACCTTAATTAAATCACAGCTCTCCTGACAATTTCCTATTCTTCGCCTGGTTACTGTTTCTACTGCACTTTACTACACTCGGTGCAAAATCCTGTCTATAGATTCTACTATTTTCCCTAATTCCACCATACTTAGTTTCCATCATCTTTCTTTCAGTTTCTCCTTAGATTTTACTTTGTGCAGCAAAGTAACAGTGGTAACTGGTAAACTCTGAAGAGCGGTCTATGCTTCCAGTTTAAGGCATATGAGATTATATCGGGCTATTCAACCATTTCACGCTCTTCATGAAGACACTGCAGCACTTCCCTATGTCTCTAACTACTTCTTTCAAAATTCAGGCAGTTATCACTCTTAGCCTTGGTACTTTTGCAGCTGACTCCTTAAGTGTTTGCTTTGCCATGAGCTAGATGTTCTCTGTTAGCCTTTCTCATGGGAAATTTGCTTCTTGAAGGCATTAGTTGCCAGTTCCTTTTACTTAAAATGCTGGAAAGCATTTAGCATAAATAATTTCATTCCAGTTTCCAAAGAGAAGATCCTATTGTATTTGAAAAAAATATGATGCTGTGACCCTAGTGCAGTTTATTTGTTTGTGATGTACTCCAGCATTTATAGTTTCTGCAGCCTGAACAGGCTGGCATTTTGCATTGTTTAGAGTAGCCTTCGTTTGTAAAGCACACGTCCTTCAAGAAACAACATACTGTAACCTGTTCTTCATCTATAGCCTGCTGTTCTGGAACCAAATGTTCCAATCAAAGGCACTTCTTTATCAGAAACACTTTTCCGCACTCACAGTGCAGCAATATACTTGGGTATATACATGGGTGTTCTTTGTGAATCTCCTGAATAGCTCTTGCAGTCTGATCTGATGGATAGCCAATGCGTGCTGCAAGAGAAGTCACTGCCAGTAAAGCGCATGGCTTTTGAAACTTTCTAAAACTTGTTTGTCCTGAGGAATTGTGAGCATTTTATAATTTTCAGCTGTTCTTAATCTAGTTTATCTTACAAGTTAATCCTAAAAGTTTAAATTTTGGGGAGGAGTTGGTGCTTTTTAAAAAAAAAAAATACTTATTTATTCTTAAACTAGTTGTGGTCCTGAGACATAGGACTTTCTTTGAAGTTTTACCTACTTGCAACAAGAGAATTCGGCCTTTCCAATGGGTGAAATTCTCTTTGAAATCGCTATATCCTGTTTATACTGCAGGGAAGAATTTCACTGTGTGGATTAGAGAGGGATAGGAAGCTAGCTTCATTTTTTTAATTCAAATCAGTGAGACTTCAGATCAAATTTAGTTTGCAAAGAAGTTGGACACCATTTATGTTTTAAGATTCTGCCTTGGTGTTTTTCATTAGACTGTACTGGTGTTTTTCATTATAGTATAAATGTAGAGTTGTTGTGCTTTACTCAGATTTATGAGAATGTCACAGAGCTCAACTTTTTCCAATTAACATTCCAATTACATTTCTAGAAGTATTTTAGAAAGGCCATTTAGAAAGGCTTTGACAGAAATTTGATGCACGGCTCACTACTACAGCAAATCACACTTGGAAAAGGAGTCTGGAATTGTACTCACTTTGAATCTTCCGTACTGATTTTGACTGAACAGTCGCAGCAGTTACCTTCCAGAAAATTCAAGCACAAGTTGTCAACGTATGTTCCACCAGTTTTTTGACTGGAAAATATGGCTCAGCAGACAGAAAACGGTACCTCTATCATTGTGTTCATATGCACTTCAGCTACACAGCATTCTTCACTGACACACTCTCCTTACACAGCTCATTTGCAGCCTTGATTGAAAACATACATTAAATGCTAACATACATTAAATGCTTTAGAATATTCTATACCTTATCCTTTATGTTTGGCGCTTAAATTTGATCTAGAGACTATAATACATAATTACATCCCCTTAGTTCAAGAGATACACGCTGAACTGCATGACTGATTTACACCGAGCGATGCTCGCTGCACTTCGGCCCCTAGATTCCGCCGGACAAAGTGGCCTGATAACAGAAGGTCATGACTGAGATGCTGTTGTGGAAACTCTGGCCCAAGGTCAAGGTGGAAGGGGAGCATCCTGCTTTGGGCTAGGGGGTGGCAGTAGCCTCACCTGAGGTGGAGTGTGATCCAATTGAGTTGACAGGCAAAAGAGTTACAGAAGAATGTGAGCAGACTGTAGCATTGGGAAGGATGAACAGGAGAGCAGCGTGGTTTCAGACCTTGCAAGAAACCAATGATGCAAGGAAGGAGGAAGAGCTGGAAACTGCATGAAGGAGTAGTAGTGACAGCTCCCAAGACAGGGAAGGCTGGAAGCTTGTGACTTGTGGAAGCAAGAGAAATTCTCCCACTCCGCCCTTGTATCTGAATGTACAGGATTAGTGCAGTACTTGTAAGGTAATAGCCAAGGAAAGGGAAGGGAACAAATTTCATGAAGAGAGGCTTCAGAGACATCTCAATCTGCACTGCGCACCAAGAAACCACTCTTCTCAAACATCACTCAAGCCTCAAGCTCCAGCATTTTGCCAGATGCCCTCTTTACAGAGCTGTCAGTATCTTTATTTATTTATTTTTCAGTTAGAAACTCAATTCCAAAAAAATCTGCATAATTTTACGCAGTCTAATAGCATTACGATACAGTTCGTAGAAATCTGGGAAATCCTTCTTATACCCAGCTCATATCAGATCGGAGTGTTTCCTGGCTTTCCCAGATGCTCAGCCTTTCTGTGTACTGATGGCAGCTGCTGCCTGCAAAACGCAGTGTCTTTGCTGCCTAATGAATTCTAATTCACTTCAAAGAATTTTAGCAAGTCTTCATAATTTATCTCAAAGCCAACCAAGTCACATTAGGCTTTATATAGAATCATAGAATCACCGGACAAGACCTTTAAAATCACTGAGTCCAATCACTAACTCAGCACTGTCCACCACTAAATCATGTTCCAAAGCACCACATTTACATGCCTTTAAATACCTCCAGGGATGGTGACTCCACCAGCTGTTCCAAGCTTGGCAACCCTTCTGGTGAAGAAATTTTTCCTAATGTCCAATCTAAACCTCCCCTGGTGCAACACGAAGCCATTTCCTCTTGTTCTACCACTTGTTACTTGAGAGAAGAGAGCAATGCCCACCTCGCTAAACCTCCTTTCAATTGTTTGTAGAGAGCAAGCGGGTCTTCCTCGGCCTCCTTTTCTCCAGGCTAAACAATTCCAGTTCCCTCAGTCACAGCTCATAAGAATTGTGCTCTAGACCCTTCACCAGCTTCCTTGCCCTTCTTTGGACACATTCCAGCATCTCAGTGTCCTTCTTGTACTGAGGGTCCCAAAACCGGACACAGAATTCAAGGTGAGGCTTCACCAGTGCTGAGTACAGGGGGTCAAATCACTTATCTAGTCCTTCTGACCACGCTATTTCTGATACAAGCCAGGATGCTGTTGGCTGCCTTGTTCCCCTGGGCATATTGCTGGCTCATACTCATCCGACTGTCAGCCAATACCCCCAGATCCTTTTCCACCACTTCCCAAGCCCGTAGCATTGCCTGGAGTTGTGACCCAAATACAGTATCCAGCACTTGGTCTTGTTGAGCCTCCTACCACTGGCCTTAACCCATCAACCCGGGCTGTCCAGATCCCTCTGGAGAGCCTTCCTTCTCTCAAGCAGAGCAACAGTCCCACCCAACTTGGTATCATCTGCAAACTTACTAAGGGTGAACTTGATCCCCTCATCCAGATCTCTGATAAATATACTTAAACAGAATTGTCACCAATACTGAGCCCTTCTGAACACCACTTGTGACCAGCCACCGTCTGGATTTAACTCCATTTGCCACAACTCTTTGGGCTCGGCCAGCCAGGCAGCTGTTTTACCCAGGGAAGAGTACACCTGTCCGAGGCATGAGCAACAAATACATAAACATATACCCGACACGCCTGAATCATTTCCTCCTTTTGGAGTTTATTCTGGGCTGGCATAAGTGAGTTAGTGCCACTGAATATACCAACGCTATGGCAATTTCCCAAATCCACCCAGTCCTTTAATGGTGCATAAGTTATAGGTAATGCAGTCACCTACTTAAGGCAACACAAACTACTGCATGATTGTCCAGACTGAGTATTTTTTATCTTATTCCATTGAAAGCTGGGATTCATGTACCCTTTATGGGTCAAGTTCTTAAATTTTAACTGGCTTTTCTTCCCTTACCTCATGGCATTATGTACACGGATCCAAGGAGGGATCTATTCTTATGCATTAATGGAAAGTCTGAATGGATGTAAATATTACATGATATAGAAATAACTGCTTTGAAAGCGGGATGCATTTGAAGTGAAATGATGTTCACAAAGACTTCTAATTGCCTCAGAGAGCTAAAAGATTACGCTGTGGATTTCTACACTAGCAACATGTGACTATTTCCTATAACCAGCTATTTCACATTGATTTATTCATGGCAAAACTTAAGAACACATAAGAAAGCTAAGTATCAAAATGAGTCTTAAAATAGACAATGAAAGAACAAGACAGAGCTGTTTGCTGCATTTAACCTCAACACGTTGGTTTTACTGCATGGTCAAGAAAAGGCATCTCCACAATGTTGGCAATGACTGTGGTCCTGAAAGCACTGCATTGTACTCTCCAGCTTTTGCAGCATGCCAGGAGAAAACATGTATCTCTTCCATTACTTCTGCCCAACTTTCATCTTTGTAATGACATAAAAGATAACAAAGCTTTGTTCCCAGCCACTACTCTCGTATTGTAAATGAACACCTTAGGCATATTTCCCCTGACTGCCATATTTCACTGACTGCCACAGGCGCAACCGGTCCCGCGCCCTGGCTCTGCTGTAGGAGTTGGCAAGAGGCCTCACTGAAATCAACAGTGAGATTAGTCTTTCATCTCAAGCCAACTGTTTCCCAAAATGACAAATTCTTAATAACTATTAACTTTTTCTTTCATGATTTTTTTTTTTTTCCCTCAAGTTGAAACACCTTTGGGCTGGGGTTTTTTGAGCTCCTTATCAAACCATAATGATACCGAAAGTTATAGTCAAAATCCATAAAGATGTAACATCACATACGTAATTGTCTTTTCCTTAGAAACTAAGATTCACAAATAAACATAATTTGAATGAAGCAGTGAGAAGGTATCTTTGATTAATGTATTTATTTTTAGAAGTCTGTGACTGATGTGTTATTTTTTGAATGTCAAAACTTTTTTTTCTTAAGGTGAAAATACATGCATATACAAGCAGCATTCATTATCTCCAGATAATCAGCATAGGAAGAAAACCTGAATGTCAAACTCTGCTACGAAATTAAGAGAGAAACTCCCAAAGAGCAAGTAAAACAAATCAGAGACGACAGAGCAGGACTGACATCTGATCATGTACTGATGGGTGTGTATATCTCTGAGCAGCAGACGAAAATATAATAAGAAAGCAACACACTATGGAAGGACGTAGAAAGACTTTATGTGTTGTGCTAGTGATAACAAATAATCTTTCTAATACAGAGCCTGGAGAGAAACGGTTGAGTCATCCGTTATGCAAACGACAGTCAGTCTTGTTGTCTTAGGAGTGGCTTTATGAATACACCAACAATTTCTATATTGCTCCTGGTTTTCTCAAAGTGTAAGTTGTCTCAAGTTCTAGCACGTGCTAGGAACGTTATGACTCACAATTTGAAATAAACTCTATTTCTAATAATAATGACAAAGGAAATCTAGCGAAAAGGCTAATTAAAAATCTCATAGAAGCTGAAGTCCGTTGAACTGTCAGTATGAAAAAGATGTAAGGAAGTTACCTCAACATCTAAAATAAAAGCCGGAGATACACTAGAGAAATAACCATCTTAACTTAGGCCATGTGTTTTTATAGGTTTGTATTTTAATTTGATAAGTCAAACAAAAGTCACAGAAATATGAATGTTTGTACACTATTTCTAAATGAATGCACTCTTGCAATCATTAACATAACCATTTGATTATTTTTTTTTTAGATTCATTAATAAAGTAATAACATTTTATCTTTACTTAGTGAAAACAATTAGTTACTGTGAATGTTTATACAACAGTCCTTAAATAGGTGTTGAATAACAAAATTGCTATGTGATCAGCACTTGCTTTGTGAAATTGTGGATGTTTCATCTCTGGAAGTGTTCAATACCAGGCTGGATGGGACTTTGAGCAACACAGTCTAGCAGGAAGTGTCCCTACCCATGGCAGGGGTGTTGGAACTAGATGGTCTTTAAGATCCCTTCCAACCCAGTCCTTTCTATGACTCTATGATATTAGGATTTTTAAGTTCTGAGTGATCCAATTTCTTTTTCGCAAAGTTCTGCATCGCCATAGTGCAACATCAAGCTTACAGTTTACAGAAGAGACAAATAAAAGAGGTATAAATAACATTCTTCATATATTTTTATATTTTTCATCTAAAAAAACCCTTCATGACAAGTCTGAGAAGTGCCTGTAAATACTATGCCACCTAACTGCAAATCTCCCAGAAGTTATAAGCTAAATCCGTGTTTATTTGGTCATGTTAGTTGTTGCTACTGCATGAAATAATCTTAGAACAAATGCTCTTACACTACCATCTTTTTCATGCCTACAATGCAGGGAAATAAATACTTGAGAAAGAGGCAAAATGCACTAATCCTTTTCCTATTATCACATGTGAACTACAATAACCACAGGCAGAATAAAGTCCAAATGCATAATTCATGCTCACATCACAGAAGAACATGAACAAAATCCAACAGTATAAATTAATTTAATACATTACATTCCTGCATTATGCACTAACAAATGAAATTTTAAATGCCATAAGCCAGAACAATAGTTTTTACCCTGTTAAAAAACCAACCAAACAAACCAAACCAAACCCTGAAAACAACGAATCGGAGAATTGAGAATTTTGTCTTAAGGCTCTTGTTTTCTCATGCTATACTAAAAACTCTAGGAAACGCTTTAAAATAAGTCATCCTCACAGATGGAGAAAAAGAAACACTTGAATGAATAGGGGGACAGGGAGAAGAAAGGGAAATGAATTCCAGCAAATCACTCCAAAACCTTTCAATAAGCATGAAGCCCCATGGATAATAAAATAAATAAAGCTTAACTCAAACCCTTTATAACCCTGGAATATCATCCTCCATTGAAAAGCTAAATCTGGTTTCAAAACCGTCATTTTGGAGGGAATGCGAAAACACAACAACACAAACAAAATAATATCCAGTAATGAGAACATTCATAATATTCAAATAGAACAAATGATGCAATTTGGCTTGCGTAAGTTTAAAGGTGTTAAAATCTGGTGCTAGAGACTTTTACACCAGAAAGGCATGAAAGAAAGGCATAGTGTATCTCTGCAGATTGCCAACTATATATTATTCCACTTGAAAATGCAAATATAATATAACACTATATTCTTCCCGTTTATCCTCATACTTACCAGCAGATTGTTACATTCCTCTGTACGATTCTTTTTATCTTGTATATAGTTGCAGTAATTAAAAAAACAACAACTTTGAGAGCAACTTCCAATGGATAGATATTCTTCATGACATTGAGACAGATGATCAACATATTTTAGCAGAAAACTTGAACCAAAGCTTTAATGCCAGTTTTATCTAAGTAAACACACAGATCTGTAGGCACATAAATTCTATGTGAGTTTGAAATACGTGCAATCTTGGAAACCCTTCCTCTCTTGTAAACTAACCTAAATGCCCAAGGAACTTAGGTTTTAACTGTCAAATCTCCATAAACTCTGTGTTCTGTAATTTGTGTGTTCTTCCCTTTCTCCACGCAGAGCTATCAAGTAACAGAATACTACACGTTACACAACATTATATATTATATTGTAGAAAGATTTCAGGACTGGCAAATACATATTAAACCAACAAACTGTCCTCGTTACTCTTCCGAGTTTTGCACAATGCAGGAGATGTGTGTGCGCAGCGAGATGTCACTCCTATTAGTGAAATTATCATACTTCAATAATATTGTTTCTGGAGAAGCTCCGTCCTGCTGAATGTCTCCATTTTTAAACAGTTAGAATTAAACAGACTGTCCAAAGTCGTGTCTAAAAAATTGGTCTTCGCTCACTCTTGGAAAGCAGCTATTTTGATTCAAACTGCGGAAGAAAAGTCTCACAAAAATCTCACATATACACGCAAGGAAACTCTGAGAGAGAGACAAAATATACAGCAAAGGCAATACCTCATATGCACTGGGAAGCAGCAGAGGAGCAGAATTTAGGTGAATGATGTTCAAAGCATTCTATTTTGGTTTGGTTACAGTCACTGTTAATACATGTTAAATAAACTAAAGCTGCTTAGAGATACTACAAATAGCTTTTACAGTTCTTTTTTGTTTCCCTCACATTACCTCAATGCTCACCACTAGCTCGTTTTCCTAGGGTTTGGATGGGTCTGTTTTACAAAGCATTCCTTTGACCCCAAAGAAATGAACCCATGCATTCAGAATACGTGTGA
>WEIS01028254.1:1080-24122 GCA_013389965.1 Todus mexicanus
AACCTGGCTGTCTGTATTCACTATACAGCCTTTTCTGGGCAGATGAGGTGAACATATATCACCATTAGAAGTATTTCAACTATCCTTCAGCACATTATTGATCTACAGATTCCATAATTAAAGTTAATTATTTGACATGGGGCTTGATTTACTTTTCTGCTTAAGAATTCATGTTTAGTTTTCTTCTTTCTCCTTAGGAATGGAGAACTGCTCAGGGAAAGGGAAGGAGGTAATCAATACATCAGCCACCACCTGATGTTCAGACTTTTCAGAGTACCATATAATGGTACTTTCAAAATACTCTTACACATTGCGGTTCCTCCTGTAGCACTTTCAAACCAACAGATTACAGATGACAAAAGAAACACGCCACAGACAGGGCTATTCTGCATGCCAGCAAAACGCCAAGGGGTCTATCTGATTCGTTCGGCCACACTTGGTCTGACAAGAGATCAAAGTTTGTCTACTCCTCTGCATACACTCTTCATTTTTTTAAAAAACCCAATATTAATAACAAAGACTATTACATGTTAGTATGTTTTCGTCACCTACTTTGAGTTTGTATTCACAATGTCAGAAAAACATCACTGCTGCACAGCAAGGAGAGGGTTGGGAAAATCAGCTCAGCGCTGAAGGACAGCCTTGTGCTACACTGTGTATCCACAGCAGAAGTGTGATGTTTAAGAAGATTGAGCAGGACTGCTGAATCACCTGGAGATGCTTTAATGATAATTATTGGAGAATGGGAACAAAATGGATTTTAAGTAAAAAGTGCACAAAGAATGCAAAGAATTACAATGCAAAGGGGTGGGGGTTTTGAGAACTTTTTAGATGTCAAAAAAACCCTGAATCAGTGTAAAAAGTGCCCGTGACCTAGATAATTATTATTCTCTATGTCCAGAGGTGATATCCTTTTTTCACCCACAACCATTTCCATGGATATAAGGTGGGAATTTATCTTCATTCAGCAAGGCTAGATGTCCATAGCCATGCTCCAAACTCTTATGTCCACAGGACCAAGCTTGGGCATCTCTCCCCTTTACTTCTCAATAGTAAGAGGAAGAGGTTGTACAGCAAGCTGAAGTACTTAAAATGAAACCCACTGTTAAGCTTACTGAAAATAAAGACTAGAGTAGCTTGATTCTTGCTACAACAATGAGAAAACACTGGTTTGGGGAAAGAAAAAGAAGTGACAACAGGAGGCTGAAACCAAACAAAGGGGGAACGGCAGAGAGTGACACATTTAAAATACAGATGATAACTAACAGTTGGAGCATGCTAGTGAAAGTCTTCAAATCAAGATCAAATAGTCTTCTCATAGATGTTCCTTAGCCAAAGATAGATTTATCGGCTTCTGGGAAAATCTTACAAATCTGTCCTGTACAGAAGGTCAGACTATACATACTAATACTTCCTTCTGGCTTTAAACGTTATTGATCGAATGCTTAAGTACTTGTTTAAAACGTATTGATTTTAGTAGGGCTCAGGTACAGCTTTAAAGTGAACAGACAAATATTTCAATCAGAGTGGGCAGTGGCTTTCCTGCACAGGAAATAAAGCTGCTGATTTTTCAAGTTAGCAAATCAGTACAACAGTAAACAGTGTAAAGCTGAATAATTCTGAACATCCTTACAGGTTTCTGTTTTAAGAGGCCCAAAGCAGGTCACATTTTTTATGTGAGCACATTTCTATTTTCTAGCATACTCCTTAAAAATATGATATCTTCTCCTCTGTACCTGTATAATTTAACTGATATTTTAGGGCTTAGCGAAGATAAAAAAATTCTCAAATCAAAGCTAAGTAACTCACTCTCAAAGAAAGCTGATTTTGGTACATGGCATGATGCAGTCATTGCTTATCTCAAAGTTGGTTTTTCAAGCACTGCAACTGAGGCATTAAGTGTGAACATCAACCTCTTGACACAGTCAGCAATTTGTAGCTCCTACACTGTCCAGATTTTTTTTTTTAAAATGATAATACTGAACTGAATGATAATAATTTCTTCTGATTCATTTTCCATATTTCTACAGCACTTTTCAAAAAACAATACAGACTTTTCCTAGATTGAGTGCGAGTCCAGTTATTGCACAATTATTTTTACAGCTGTGGAAGAAACTATCTAGCACTATGCATAGGATATGTTATGCCATGGAACATGTAAAAACTAAACTTGTGATTTACAATTTTAAGCTCTTGGCTTTAAAAGTCACCTTGAAATTGCAAGACTAGTGGTTTCTGCAGCAGAGCTTTGGTAATGACCAGTGGATTTTGCTATTTGAGCAGAATTCAGATTGAAAGGGTGGATGAGAAGTTGATGGTTTTGAAATATGCAGTACATCAAAACATGTAAACAGAATTGAAACATGAAAGTATTATCTGATACAAGTCCCAAAATGCTTGGACTTCGTCATTGCCTACTACCATACAACCACTTAAATTAAACTAGAGAGAAAAAAAAGCAAGTAATTAATTTTTAACGGCAAAGGTTGCCATGACACAATATTTCCACTACTTTTACAATAACTCTCAGACTTTTTACAAAGGCCATTAGCCACTGAGCAGCCTGCTGTTGACTTTGAGAGCCTCATATACACACAGCTGTGAATGCCTTTGTAGAGACAACTTGACACAGGGGACTTTTTTAGCTACCTCAGTGGTCTGGCTCCTCTCACGATGAAACATCTCCCTTGCCCAACTCCATCAGGTCAAAACTGCTTTTAGCTAGATCTATGTTCTAGCTTCAGACTCAAACAGTGGGAAGTACCTCTTCGGTTCACATCTCAAGAACAGACGCTTGTGTTTGACAAACAGGAGCTTGGTCTACAACAGGCAGGAACCTCTGCATATTTAAGACTTGCTGGCATCTGTAAGGTACCTTCAGTTTCCCACAACTCAATGCCATTCAGGGTGAGATTAAATTCCAAGTCCAGTCAATTAACTTCAAGAAAAGTAGCAATGCTGTAAACATCATCTACAAGTCTGAGGTACAGGCTCACACCCACATTTGGCCTACAAAGGCTTGTTTCACTTGACGGTGCATTAGTTTACAGTAGCTATTAAAATAACAACGTTTTTGAAATGCAATTCAAGGACCTTTTTGTTTTCTCTTACAAAAAGATTTGCAGAAAATGGAAAACCTGTCCCCCAGCTACATGTTGATCTATCACCCATCATCTACACAACAAACAATGTAGCATATTTCTGTATGTTTGTGAGATGTAGCCAGGAGATGTGAAGATCCAGAAATACACCATTTTAGAGCAGTCTTAAGTGGCCAAGGTTCTGAGCACTGCATGTACCTACCTCATGGTCACTCTGAATGCATAGTATTCAGGCATGGTAACCTCTGTAGGTGTATGGTCAGCTGTGTCCTGCACATACAGCAAGTCCAACAAACCTTAACTTCAACCTCCTTTAACATAACCAGGATATTTCCTCTAAGCCGTTGTTCCTGGAATTTTCCTTTACGAAGAGTAGTTCTTTGGGGAGAGGCTTTCAAAGTAATTTTAAGTATGTTTTGCCAGGCAGAGTTAGTGCTGTGTCCTTAAGATGGGGAGCACAGGCTTCCAGTTCATTAGGAGTGGGGATGGAGGACTATGACCTCACCTTCCAGTCCCCCGACTCCCCCTTAGAGTTTCAAAACCACCAAGGATCATCCAATCCATTGAATATCTCTGAGATCCCCCAAGAAACATTTGCCAATAAGACCAAAGCTGCAACAGCCACACAAGTGCACATAAGTGTGTCCTATCCATACTAGTGGTTCTCTGACTGCTGGAGCAGGCTACAGCAGCTCCGTCTATATACTGCCTGTAAATTTTGTTGCCTTCCAGTTGAAGCCAGAGTAACATAAAGCCAGAACCTGCCCACAGCAAGCAGCAAGAATCCAGAAATGGATCATACTCCTGCCCTGCAAGGAAGTCACGACCACCCTGCACCCATGCTTGGAAAGGGGTCCCTTGCCACAGTCTGCCAGAGCACCTGCACTACAGAAACCCTGCCCAGTCCTAGGTGATGGACACTACCATCCAATTCTACCACCTGATGTAAAAAGTCCTTTTTAAAAAGGCATGAGAGAAGGTCTGTGTGGGATAATTATACCCATGCAAAACTAATAAGAGCAAGAGTGGAGGGAGACAGAAAGGTATTAGCTAGTTGTCTAAGGCCACACAATAAATCAATAGAAAACACTCGACTAGGAATCCAGAGGCTGACTCAATCACTCATTGAGTCACAATCCATTGCTTTAACTACTAGATAGGCTTCAGTCCAGAACAGCATTTGTTTGTGTACAATACGCCAAAAATACATTCTTGATCTATGAACAAAAAAAAAGGAAAATGATACAAAGCAGGTTGCCTTGTAAAATGAGATTTAACCCAATGCCCTTCATCTGTGCTTTAAGGACTCTCTTGGGGGCTGCAAATCAGAACTGTGAGAGTATGTGAAAGAGAACAGCATCACAAGTATAGTTCTGATGCATCATAAAAATAATAGAAAAGCCCCTTGGGAATGAAAACTTTTGATGGATTCCAATCGAACCTTTTCAAACCAGAAGCTGTTGTAGCAGTGTGGTCAAGCTACTGCACACTGCCCTGCAAGTATCCTTGTGGGAATTGGAGGCAACAGGAAAACACTGGTAAATACTTTCTAAATATTTGAACAGGATGGGAGAGGGAAAGAATTTGAACGTTAAATTCACATTTGTGTCCTTTTAAATGATTTCTATAAACTTAGCTGTGCTGGGATGGGTATGTGCTGCTCCTGTTGAATTTTGATTAGCAGAACAGCTACCGCAAGCATCTGCTTTTCTGTTAAATTCTGCATGTTACAGCATTAATTCATCTGCCAGCTCTCTTTGCACTGCTTACCTCTTTCATCCACCTGTTTGACTTTACCTGACACCAAGATTATGAGCTTTCAGAGAACATTTCTATTTTAAGCACTTCGACTATGCCTTGTTCACGCAGCTTAGGATTTTACTGAGATTCCTCAGTGCTCCTGTAAAATTCTCATCACGGCTATCAAACTCCGTGCTTTCTTAATTTTTATGCTGCACATATAGCTTGGCCCCATACGTGTGTGAAAAGCTCTATTGGCCAGATCCTGCTCTCCTCTATACCAATATATAACTCTGAAGCATTTAAATTCCACGTTATGTTTTCAACGTCATCATCAGTATTCTTGTATAATCAAATAAACAATCACATTGCTGCCACTCTAATAAAATATCTCTTTTTTGTATGGAAAGAAAAGAAAAAAAAGAAAGACAACCCAGTATATGGCTGCGTCTAGCTGAATTCTGCAAGAATGTTCTTCTCCATCTAGAGACTTGGATAATAAAATGGGTTATTTATTGGCAGTGGGTGATGTGTGGATGATTACAGTCTGGTAGGTATTTAAGGGTAAAGTCCAAAATTGCAGAACAAAAGCTGGTTTTTATTCATATTTGGCTCAAAATGCCTCAAATGAAATGGACCACCCACAATCTGACACTCGAAGCTGCAGAGCACTGAATCTGCTGAGCGCCAGCTACGAAAAGTGATACAGTAAGATCATGCTAAACACAAAAGGAAAAAAATGACCCAAGGAGTGTATTAAAAGAATAAGTACATTGAGCTAACAGGAATGTGCGCACATTAGAGTCGGACTTTTGGCCAAACTTATTCATGATGAAAGGACAAATAAATGTCTCTGTCATTTCAAGGATAAATTCTCCTCCAGGCAGGAAGAGCACCATGAAGAAGCTTGTTTTATGACAGGTCAAGGCTGCTGATTAAAGCAAACATCCCACCACTCCCACTGCCTTAATTATTAACCTCTGTGTTAAATTTGGGCATCCTGACACATTCTACTTTACTGTAGTTACAAGAAAACTGTACTTCCCACCAGCGTAAGATCACTATTTAGCGTATGTTGCTCTTTCTCCTCATGTTCAAGCAAAGACAACTAAACAAAAACTGCACTGGAAGAATATGGAGGTAAAGAAATATGCTTTCCATCACAACACAAAGTTGTTCTGGAAGACTGTGAATGCAGTTTGAAAGTGTTTAGAAAACAAACTACAGAGCTAAAATTCATCCATCATCACCAGCTGAAACAACTAGAGCGTATTTTTTAGGTAACAATTGATAACATAGTTGCTCATCAAAAATCCTTTTTTTTTCCCCTTTACACTGTGTGTGTACACGTGATTAGTCTTATTAGCTTAATACCCTGTTGAATGCCCTGATATGTGCTGACCTTCTACAGGAAAACCACTTGAGAGCTTGAAGTTGAGCCTGTGCTGAGTTGTAATGTTGTATTAAGACTCAGAGTCAACATTTCTACGCATACAGCTCTAGTTTGCCTTTCAGATCTCCTCTAACTATTTTTGCCCAGGACTAAAAAAAAATAAAAATAAATGTATGACTAAATAACTCTCCTTCACTTTAAACCCAGTCTGAAAATTGCTATATATTAGAGTCTTATGCATGTGTCCTACAGCAAAATGAGTTTCTTATAACCCGGTTGTGGTGAGACCTGGGCACTTTTCTCTTGTTTCTCCAAGAGTTTTTCCAGGAAGTTGCCAGGAAGCCACTGATGTGCAAACAGCTGTTGGGCATGTGCACAGCTCAGCTCACAGGGCCTGAGGAGAGGCTTCCTGGATGGTCCAGATTTACCACGCGTGAACTATAGAGCACGTATATGCTAATGCACTTGGCATGTCCAGGCTTCCAGATGTCCAGCAACCATGTGAGAGCAGTAGGGCTACTAGATGTCTGAGCATCTTTGATGAATGCACAAAATCCACACTGAAAGAAAAATGTCTAAGAGAAAAAGGAAGGTTCACCAAGAGAATACGGACCTATAGTTGTTCTCAGTCTGTTTACCATATGAATCCACTGTAAATATTGACAGGTATTTTTCAACACATTAAAGTGCAACCATGAAGTCATCTACTGGCCTTTCATGATCAAAAAAAAAATAATAAAAAAATCAATCATTCATTCTTATAAAAATAATAAAACATAGGAAATAAAAAAAGTGTTGAAGCCTCCTATCTTGAGATACTAAAGTCATTCACTTCTCATTACAGATTTGTACACATTTGACTGTGTTTGAAAGTTTTGGAAAAGTGTCTGTAGGAGGAAAAGTCTTTACCTGTTCTTTATTAAAAGCATTGCATCACTATGTCGTATCCAATTTTTCCTCTAATATTCAGTTTTGTCCACAGAAACACAAAATTAAGCCAACCGTTTCAAGTAGAAAACTTCAGTCACACAAAACCTGTCTTAAAATTTAGCCATCTGGAGAATTCCTATGAACTGGTGGCTTTATGATCCTGAAACAGTTGGACTCCTCCCAGAAACTAAATACTGCTCCAAGTCCTTTAGCAACACAACCTGAAAGGAAACCTATCCAGCTGTTTGTGAGTCAACACAAAAGGTACACAAGAAAGATAATATGACCTCTGTTCTGAATCGTTTAGACTTTTACACTTAACATTTAGGGTACTCCACAATCCTTCAACTCGATTTCTTTCTATTTTTCTGCAATAGAGTAATATGCTTAGCTTAGACCCTATACTCATCTCCAATGTGTATATGAGGGTACAGATAAATCACATATGATTCACCAGGCTTTTCCCACCCCAAGTGTTCATTACATTGATGTTTTTTAAAAGCCATGGTTTGTCATCTCTGTTCCTGTTGGGTTTTCTTCTTCTCCTTAAAGAGAGAAAGATGGGAGAAAATTGACCAGTCTAGCAACCTACCAAAGCAATTCCTGTTATACAATGGAATTAAAGGTTCCTCAGTGTCCCCAGTCTGAAGGACACATCACAAACCTTGTCAGAAAATGAGGTCTTCCATGTGCCCTCAAAGTGCAGGCTTCAGCCATTTTTAGCAACTATGTCCAGATATGAAGCAGAATGAATAAACTATGACAGACAGATTCCCTAAACAGCCGCCCCGTTCCCTGCACATTATTCTTATTCCTGTCAAGAGCTGAAGACACTCCCTTCCTTACACACTGCTGATACATGCTGTATTTGGCATGTGTGTGAAAACCATTTCCTCAGGCAAGTGATTATGGGCTCTGTTGCTTCTCTGGAGTGGTAATGGAGTCCCTAATTGCTCTCCTGACTGATTATGCTGTTCCTGGTGTTTCATTTTCAAAGTACTTAAATTTCAGGTAAATCACACTTGCCACATGACCTCTGTTATTTTATGGCTCCTTTTGTCATGGAAAGGCAAAGTTGTACGTGTTTTTCCTTTCTGCTATTTATTTTTGCCTTAGTTACAGATTTCTAAGTGGAAAAGCACAAGAAATTATTATGGTGGAGCTATTACATTATTGTTAAATTCATCTTTTCGTGTGAGTACTTTGCTTTTTCATAAAGTTCATAAGCACATGTTTACAATTAAGCCTGTGCTTAAAAGCTTTGTGAAAATGAAGGGCTAATGCTTGTCAGCCTTCAGACATTCATTCAACTTGCTAAAATTGCTTATGGTATTTTTGTCAAATCTTGATTTACTTCTGGGTTTCTTCTTCCTGCTCTGGAACATGTATGTCTGTTTACAGCACCTGCTGCTATAACGTCGCTGGTAAACTACTTGGCAGAGTATTTGTATATACACAAAGCCCTGGTGCTCTCTCTCAATACCATAGGTATATTTGCTTAAACAGATACAAATCCTACTGAGTGGTTGTTGCTTCAGATAGGATTCTGGCAGATGAACAGAGAGGCACTTTATTCAACTGTTCTTCCTGTACAGAAAAATCTCAAGGCATTTAATAATAAACACCACAATTTTAATAATTTTTAGAGAGCCCTGCAAGAGGAAATGTTATTCGAGTACATGGTTCTAAACTACTACTGAAATGATCCCTCTCTGATAAATCCTGGAGGCTTCAAGAGCAATTTGCATGAAAACCTATTAAATACCTGTATAAGTCTACTTGAATTAATGTACGCTATATTTAAATTTAATGTATGCTGTATTTATTAAGAATTTTCCAGTTGGGTTTAAACCACACGTAAATCTGCAGCATGCGATTTGGGCTAATATGAACATTTCAACATCTCAGCCTGTCATCATCAGAAAAGTTTGCTTCATTTCTCCACTTGCAGCGCTACAGGTCACAGGGGACCTGGCTCTGCTTGGAGTCATGTAATGTATTAAATCCTTCCTCAGACAGAGCTTCACAGTGGACTCTGATATGTAGATGATGCAAGAAGTGAGAGCAGCCTGCCCCAGTGGTGCTACTGGTCTTGGGTGCATGTTGGTGGCTCCCAGCTAGGCATGGGTGCTCCCCGCTCAGTCTTTTACATCATTTATCAGCTGACTTGGGCAATTTCACAGATTTTTTGCCCAGGAGGGGACTGGCCTGAAAGCTTGGTGAGTCACAGAAGTCTTGCTACAGCCCTGGAGTCCAAATTTTCATTCCTGACCAACTTTGAACACAAAGACACCACATAAGGATTGGGCAGAGAGGGAGGAATTTGTGAAGGGACAAGGAGGAGGACAAGGCGGCCGTGTGCTCCCAGTTTTGTAGTGCTGCAGCAGAGCTAAGGCTAAAGGTCTATCACAACTGTCTCCTGACACAGGTGAGAAGTCTGTAAGACACAATCACACCTCCGTGCAGAAGAAAATCTCTTTAGGCCACAGTCATTCCCTGGCCATGTTTATTCAGCATCTGGCACAACGAGGCTGAGACACTGATAGAAACCCAGTAAACATAAAATAAAGAGCTTTAAAGTAGCAGCAGGCACTGCTACAGGAGTTAAAACTTCTTTTCTTCTTTTTTTTCAGTTCTGATTTTTCAACAGCTTCTAATCATTATTTCAATGTGGTATCTTTTATACTCAACTGCTGAATAAAATGTAATTCATAATACAAGACAGAGAATAAACATCATCAAGGAGTATTAGAATATAAGAAGGTATGCACTTAGGAATGGAGCTAAGTGACTAAATTCAGAAGCCAAGAATTTTTTTTAATCCTAAAGAAAGACCTGGTGAAATTTATTTGGAGTTGGCTATCTAAATATCTTTTAAAATCCCCTTGAAATTTTTAATAATTATCCCATTTTACAGTTGAGAAACTCTAGACAGGAATTTTTCACATAAGAAAATAATTTCCCCGATCAATCTTTTCAGTTGGTCTTAGAAAATTCTTATATATTTAATTATTATACAAAAATGCAACCATTTTTCTCAGGTCTGTAGACCATCTGAATTCTCTTTTGTCACCCTGAAATGATGAAAATGACATGCACATTGCATCAAATTGTTCATATATCTTTTTTTATGGCTCCCCAATTGGCAACAGAAAAGTGACAACAATACACATTTTAAATTATATATTTATCAAAAATTAAAATTCAGTCATTGCTTAGATTGTGTTATTAACTGTATTTGATTTCACCCAACTCCTGCATTTACAAGATTTTTAAAAAGAACTGTATCTTGCACTCCAACAATAAACTCCAAAAAACCCCCTAAGTGTCACATCAACATGAAAGCATGAGAGGATGAAGGACTCGCTGCAGAACTCTTATGACTTCATGCAGAATTTTAATGTTACTTAGCAACAAATTTCCCTAAAACTATATACAAGAAAGATTAATGCTCCATTACTTGTTCTAAAACACTTCCAAGGCTGTTTCAGCCCAAACAGAAACACCAAACCTTGGGAACTTAATGACCCAGTCACTTATTTTTCTGTAAGCAATAAAAGAGCAGAGCACATGCAACGTAGGTTCTGTCACTGAGTCATCGGCAATTTTTGCTTCAGCAAAAGTGGTTTGATTATCATTTATACAGAAGGTGGAGAGTAGCTGCTGGCTAATAAGAAGCTCTCTGAGCCTCTTTCACAGGGATTCATAGCGGGGTTTTTAGCGATACACAACACAAAAGCCGACGTTTTCATACGCATTTGGTACATATGGCATTCGTTTATTCTGAGACGATCCATTTCCTTATCATTACAAGAAACAATAAAAAGAGCAGCCAAAGACAAAATGACAGGGAACTTGGTACTCTCAGATGAACAGATACCATATGTGCATCATATACACCCAACTGAATTTAGTTCTGAAGTCAACTCAGTTCTTTGCAAACCCACATTCCAGCTGTATAGAGATTTTTGCTTCTACACAACATTTCTATTCTTAACTACCTGGCATCACTCAGCTACTGAAATTAAAGGGTAAAAGCACAGTAGAAGCCTGTTTTTCAATGTCTTATCAGATTTCTCAAATCTAAAGTGTACGCAGCACTACCCCATCTACTCTTACACTACAATTAGTGCTGTACAGGCTGTGACCAAAGGTCTGGTCCTGTTCCTCTTTATTCACATGAAGTAGCATATTTTCCAGTGGCTCTACGACAAGAAGTTAACTATGCATCAAAATTGTATCTAATGAGGCCAATGTTTTTAAAAGAACAGGTTCTTGGTATACAGGCAGTCTAGTGAGGTCTACAGCCTCACTGAAGCATGAAGACTTCGCTTGGACCAACTCCAAATGTAAACCTCAGCCCAGAATTACATGGAAGTACTCAAACCCAGCACAGTGACCAAGCTTCCTCTAATCAGATCAGGTTCAGTTTATCACGCGGTGTGCCAAATCCACACTGCCAAACTAAGATGAAAGGTGTAGATTAAGAAGAACGTTTGTGCCTCCCTATTTCAAAGACCCCAAGGTCTTTGCTCACAGCCCAGCAGTTATTTCTACGCTTGATTTGTTCATTTTTAAAGTTGTACTGTTGTGAACATGTTACAGAAGGAAATACTTTCAGAGTAAAGGAAAGTTTCAACCACAGAAGTGCACCATGAACATGTTGTGTCACGTTAGTTACAACACAAATGCCTCTCGGTACAAATATAGCCTAAGTCTGTTTTTCCTCTGGCTCCATTTTGATGACTTCCTCTGTAACCTGTGGATATCACCGATACCTATCCTGTTTAAACTTGACTACAATGTCACCCTTTCTATCCCTTCGTCAAAACAAAGGGTAAATAAGTCAACGTTTCTTACTTAGTTTGAAAGAAAGAAGAAATACCTCTGTAGAGAGTAATAAAAATATCAACAAAAGGCAGGGACATGTTTCTGCAGCAATGAGTTTTCCATCCCAGTGAGTAACCAGGCATCGGGACTTGCACTTCTTTAAATACAAGACTGTCTAACTTTCAGCAGCCAAACTCAAAGTTAATATGTACAATGACCCGTAAGATTTCTCCAGCCAGTGGGTAGCACCCTTACAAAGCAAAGTTTTTCCTTGCCAGAACAACAGAGTTGAGCAAAAGTAGGGCTCAGAGGATATAAAAAGCTAGAAATTAAAAAAACATGGCTGTTCAGGCATAAATCGCAGCACGATTTAACAGCACAAACACTCCTTGGCTCTGCACCCACTGCAGAGTAGAAGCCTTGCTGTTGACTTGATGCAGAATGAGATTCTCTAGTGGAAGAGAAGGACGTACTGGTTCCACCTTTGTCCTCAGCAGCTGGCTGAATAGAGAGGAGGACACAAGTCACATCCTTTGCAAGCTGGCAGAGCTTGGGTCCCCAGGGGACCAAGAGCTCCTTCCTCAGACTAAGAACACATCTAGAAATCACCACACGTCACACAAGCATCTTTTTCTTCCCCCAGTGATGCTGTCCCTAACCTGCCTACAAAGTCATGGTATTTTCAACTTCTAGGGCTACAGTAATTTATCGTCATTGCTAACCAGAGGTATGCACCAATATCAAGGGCTTAAAATGCACAGAGGTGGTTCCGCAACAGCATTTCATTCCTACTCTTCTGTCTCTACAGGAAGGTTTAAAAAGTTATAGTAGCTCAGAAATGTGCCGTGAATTGAAGTTGAAATGACAGCATAGGTTACCTGGGTAAATAAGGCAAATAACTGCAATTTTTTTTAATAGGAGAATCTGCAAGATTTCTGAATTAATTGACAGCAGAATAAGACCAGGTCAAATAAACTGAAGAGAAAATTTTCAATTAAATCATTTTTAATGAGGTGCTATGGTGATTGAACTATATATAAAGACCACACGGTTTATCAAGAATCTATAGCACAGCTGGATAGCAAAGTTACAGGGAAATGCAGGGTCTCAATTACATATCCCAGTAGACACTCATTGCCTAGAGATACTATTCTCATCTCAAAACTATGTTTTTTTAATGTAGTGTAACCCATTTGTTTTCATAATAGAACATTGTTGTTTGAGGATATTTTCTCCCAAACTAGAATAAAACAAACGTTGAAATATCAGAATACAAAAGCTCTATGTTATGCTCAACTCTGCCTCAAAGAGTGCTCAGCAGCATTGAAAAATCTTTTAAGTGTTGGTCTCATACCTAATATCAAGTAAATATTAAGAAATCAGCAGCTCTAAG
The DNA here is from genome assembly GCA_013389965.1 of Todus mexicanus. Classification (NCBI taxonomy): domain Eukaryota; kingdom Metazoa; phylum Chordata; class Aves; order Coraciiformes; family Todidae; genus Todus; species Todus mexicanus. Next base: position 14,468 of record WEIS01028254.1, read on the forward strand.
GCAAACCCAGTCTTTAATTACCAATTAACTGTCTACCAAATTATATCACAATCAAAGTCATGCGTTTCCCCTTTAATTTCTGCTTTATTTAATGGCCTCTCTTTAGGATGTAAGAAACAAAAGTGTCATGCAGACAAAGCCAGAATTTCTATTTAAATGAGCTAAGAATGTTTATACAAACCATGTAGTCGCAAACAAATGTGTAGCACATCTATAATATGCTCATTGTTCTTAAACATAGGATTTGTCATTGTACTTTGACAGATCAGATTGTTCTCTATTTTAATGCTCCACTTAATCTGTTCACACTTGGTATTCCTAAATAATTCTAGTGTCAGGTTTTGTGATGCTCTAATTTAAAGGCCATGTTATAATTGTTTCAACGAGGGCACGTTGAAAAGAGAGCGAAGTAGCAGAGATGTAGAGGAAAACCCTCTCCAATGCCAGGGGAGAAGCAGCCAGGATACAACTGTCTACAAACCTCGGCGGGTCAGGGAGAGGCATCCAGGAGGCTGGCAGGGCTGACCTCCTGAGGGGTTACTGGTGAAAGGACTGGGACCCCAGCCAAACCAGCCTTTGCCATCCATCAGAGCTTGCTCCCATTTGAAGTGATTTTCTGTTCTAGTAACTCACTGAACTCTGATTTGATTTTCTGTTTCAATAAGGGACCTACGAGTAGAGCAGTCTTCCGACCTTCAAATAAATTGATCAGTGAATAGTGGCAGACAAAAAAAAAAAAAAAAAGCCCATTTATCAGTACCCTAAAAGAAATACAGGATTTTAATGAACTGTGCTTTCTTTTCTCAAATTTTCTTGATTTCTGGTTGAAAGATTCCATTATGAAATAGAGACGTTTTTAGGTTTTGGTTGTTCACTTGCTTTTTGAGCTGGCAGCTTAAAGCCAAACAAATTCCTTTTCTTTTTTCTTTTTATTGAATTATTTATTATTTTTTTTGCACTGAAGTTTTGTCTAATTATTGTTCTTTTGTCCACATTTCTTTCAGGGGAGAAAAATACCATTTTTTCTCAAGTCTCTCTTTAGAACGTTGCTCATGTTTGCAATTAAATTCATCTACTGTGATGACCAGAACTGTACCACTGAAACTCTAAGGTGGCTAAAAAAATTCTCAAGTACAACCGTCATTCCCACCCATTCGCTTGGTGCTTATTTTCTGTAATGGCAAATGTTTAAACTAGATTGAGGAAAAAGGAATGATTACTGACAATCAACAAAACCAACGTAGATCCAGAACATCTAAAGCAACACCCTAACTGAGAGTCTGGATAAGCCACATGTACCAACCTTCACTGACAAGACAAAACTTAATAGTTCAGCAAGGATAGAACATTATTATGGAAATCAGAGAGAGAAATATCAACATCAGCTAAAACTTCTATGTACACAGAAGTTCATTAAGAAAGGTTTCAGACAAGTATTTATCACTTCAAATCACGCAGACAATATGAAATCTTCAGGGGACTAGAGAAAAGCTACATGGTCACGGCGCTTGTCCTATTTTCAGTACACTATTTTCAGTGCAGATAATTTCCCAGTAGTGTCTTTTCCTAGGAAGAATTTATAGGAGTTGCACATTATTCTGCTTTCACAATGAGGGCACGTCTACAGATCATTTGTGTGAGAAAGTTAATTCCTAATAAAGTGGGTGTGACTTTACAGCACAGCAGCTGTCCCAGAGGGACAACTCAGGGTATGAGTCCCCAGGAGACATCCAGCCTCTGCTCATCAAAGGTCCTTTCAGTGAATCTAGAATGACTGACAATTGCAGAGGATGATTCCCAGTACCTCTTTCACACCAAGTTTAGCAGGGAATGAGTTGCCTCCTAGAGACAGACATCTCTACTGAAAGTACTCTGGTCTTAAGCAGTCAAACATGGGTGAAATGGAATACCCAGCAGTACTGGTCCACACAGGTTTATTCAGAGACACCTCTGTGAGGGCTTCAGATTGAGACACCAGCTGTTTCTTAGGTATTTTGATCCCTATACCATTTTCTGTACAGATCAAGTAGTCCTGCAAGAATTTCGTATCATGCTGTAAAACTCCTTTTCTGCAGTCACATTTGTCCTTTTGTTGCTGGGGCTGGCTTGGCACAAAGCACCCATTCCTCTGCCCATCTGATTAGATCGAGTTACATGCTTTTACTACTCCTACAAGCTAATGTAGCAAACCTACAATTAAGTGTGGGATGGTTTAGGGTCTGAATAGAACTAATGTCTGGCCCTAGCAAGTGCCCCAGGTTCTATTTTTTTTTTCCTCCTTTAAATTGATATTTTTTTAGGCTCTCTTCCAAAAGCTAAGACCCTGAAACAAGTCAGAACAGTGAACCCACTCACCCTATTCACAATTATTGTTGCTCCCAAGCCATTTTTAGTATCTCTGACAAATTACTCGCTATACAATATTGCCCTTGTAAGGGAAGAATGAACTGGAAGCAGCAATGTGATGTCATTCAACCTTGTATAATATCAGCATTTAGAAGGAATATATTTGTTAGTGTGACTGCGGGCATAGGTTAAACACTGCTGCCTTATTTTTCTCCACCTTGAAAATAGAATACAAGAAAATATTACACCGGAAGAAGAAAAAAAAAAAAGCCAAAGAAACAACCAACTCTACAAGCCCCTTCTTCCCTGGCAGGAAAGCAAGAAATAACAGAGGTGTTAGAAGCCCTCTGGCACTGCAATTCCTGAAATTATGACAGAGCCTTCGCATTTGTTCTGGCTAGTTAGTCTGAAAACTTCCTAGAGGGAAACAGATAAATGGATAACAACATGATTATTGCCTACAGGTCCCATATGGAAAAGGAGTGTAATTTCAGCACGCTGATATGATTATGTTTAATTTGCTTGCTATAAGTTGCAGCATGCCATGTGCTGAGGAGGACAATCAGATAACCCTCCAAACGATGCTCATGGAATTCAGAGCTGCTGGCATCAACGCTAAAGTAAGATTAATGACAACGTGTCGCCACTTTGCCTTGAAGTAGGTTTGTGTCTTGTTTCACTAGGTATTGTTGTTCCTAATATCACTACTAAAAACAAAAAAGAGCCCCTGAAGATCTAGAAACCTGGCAAAATGAGGAATTGAGGTCTCATTTGCATGCACCTTCCTAAGCAATACCTAGATTTTATTAACTGAGCACACTGTATTTTCCTCAGCTCAGCTTTTCATGGAGCAAGAGAAAACACTCTTATAACCTGCTCAGAATTAACCCTTAAACTACCAACAGTTTAGCCCATCCACTGAACCTTTGAGGCAAATGACCAGCTGGGTTTTCTCATTTGGAATAAGTTCCCAAATATCCTGATTCACACTGTGCTCACTTCCCTTTCCCTTGCTCCCTCTGCTCAAAGCTTTATAACTAGCTTAAAAGATCTACCAAAGTCAAAGTACTTTAAGTTAGGTGTACTAGGAAGTGAGGTTTTTCCAAAAACGTTTTAATTTCTTCTGCTATCCATTGAACACCTCCATCGCCTTTATAATAAAAAAATAAACACATCATTTCTTCTACACAGTATAAAAGTGCCTACTAACACTGCTCAATTAAATAACAATTGATTGTTGAAGCCATGAAGAGTTAATATAAGCCCTTGTGTGTCTCTCTTCTTTGCCCTGGAGACCTGTCAGTATGTAATTATTTTCCACACCGATGAGTTTAAATTGTTGGATCTTTTCCAGCTCTGTTCAACCTTCAGATTACATTCTCCTACTTACTCATTTGTGACAGACGGAGCCCTTTGGGTAACCAGCCAGTCTAGTCTTTTCCAGTCTTGCTTTTTGGTAACTCCACCCTTGGTAAGATCTGTACCCCTGAGCTATTCCACTCAACAGGAAAACATTTTTTTTATTGTGTAACACGACTTCTCGCACATTGCAAAGGACTTAAAGCTTTCTTAAGGTCTGATTTTGTCCTAAGTCTCTCAGATACAGCACATAGAAACCAACAACAAACTTGTCCTCAGCTTTCAACACACTATATTGAGATATGAAGCCCTGTGTTGTTGGTTTTTTCCCCTCCCCTCTTTCTTGCAAACTTTTGCAGTGGAATAAGCTCTAGTACCCATGAGGAATTAAGGTTATTTTTATTAAATGTGTCATTTCTCTGGACATGTAGGATACTCTCAGAATAAGGAAAAACAAATGTGGTTTGGTATAAACTTTTTTTTTTTAAGCTAAAATGGGACAGTAGTCTTTATTTACTTTTCATTCATTCACAGCATTTATGATGTTTCGCTTCCATTTCCAGACCATACAGTGTCAGATACGAAAATGTGGTGTTCTGATGTAAGACACTGGAAATTAAACGTGGTTGGATTTTCCAGAGGAATTACGATGGCCTTTCTCGCTAATTCTGATTGCATGCAGGGCAGGCTGGATCTTCACTATTCGAATGCAGAATTCCTTTCTTTCTTTTCTTTGAAGGGACTATTTTTCAACTATGTGCCATTGAAGGCATGCAAGACATTCAGGGTACTCTTTCTTCTTGCACTCCTTCTTGCCAGTAAAGTTTGAATGCCTACAATCTTGTTCCTATATATTTTGGTTTAGTCGTGAGGAGGAAGTTAACGATGGACAAATCGCTGGTCTGACCCTATTTGACCACTTCAACAGTTTTGTAGATATTTTCTGAATAGTGTCTTCACTGAATGCCTTGCACTGAGCAAGTTCACCTTTACATTTTCTATGAACTCCATTGAGATTTTCACAAAACTCAGGCAATGCACAGCTCCATGCACATCAAAATTAACATCACAAGGCCAAAATTATTCATCCTCCTCCTTCACCCCGTAGAGCATATCACTCATTCTTTGGGGAAAGCAATGCTGCTACCTCTGTCCAAATAAACCATCACTAGAAAAATAAATCTGAACTGTAAACAGATTGTTGGACAGAGGTGTACATGAGGGACTTGAAAGCCATCTGTTGAAGTCTGGTCTTTCTCATTTGATTTCTCCTGGTCTATTAATATGCATCTGATAGTAATAGCAGAATAATTCCAAAAATCTTGAGATACGCTGCTTATTTGTAGAAATCATCTTGCCTCAAGGCTACTGAAACAGTCAATTTGAGTTCCTTTTTATTTTTCTTCTAACAATATAATGTTGTTGTGGGTGTATTTAACAGGTTTTAATATACTGCTAGCTCACCATGAAATACAAAAATAATACTGCAAAGCATAAAAATCACAGAATCAGACTGGTTTGGGTTGGAAAGGACCTTAAAGATCCTCTAGTTCCATCCCCTCACCACCCCCCACCATGGGCAGGGACACCTCCCACTAGACCAGGTTGCTCAAGGTCTCATCCAACCTGACCTTAAACACTTCCAGAGAGGGGGAATCCACAACTTCTCTGGGCAACCTGTTCCAGTGTCTCGACACCCCCACTGTAAGGAATTCCTTCATAAGATCCTAGTCTAAAATCTTTCCTCTCGAATCTTAAAGCCATTTCCCCTCGTCCTAGCACTACAAGCTCTTGTAAAAGGCTCCTACCCAGCTTTCTTGTAGGTCCCCTTCAAGTACTGCAAGGCTGCTACAAGGTCTACAACAACAAAGTAACAAAACAAAGAAAAAAAGAAAAAAGAAAGAAAGAAAAGATATTAATTAGGAAAATATTAAGATTTGGTTTGTTGGAGCCATTGTAAAAAGCAAAACAGGAAGAACAAGGACAATGTCACCCAGAACAGAAAGTCACTTCTGATACCAGAGACATGTTGCTATCCATAAGGTGTCACACTGTACACGGCTGTCATGTTTTAGTGCCCTATCAGTCTGTCATTGCCATCGCTGAGGTGAGCAGAGCACCCCAGGGTCATGCACCCTGCCACATCACCGCATCACTCTGCTCCTGCTGCCCAGCACAAAGGGGTCCCTGCTACAGAGGGAGAAGCAAGAAGGAAGGAAGGGAATCATCGTCACAGACAATTTGAGGCAATTAAGTTGAATGTAAATTAAAAGAAAGACAGTTTTCCTTCCCCTAGGCTGAGTGAATTATGGAAGATCCCAAGTGAAGATATTTTCTGTTTTGACTTATACAGCAGGCAGAGAATTCCAGGTAACTGTTTTGTACATCTGGTGATGTCGTATGTCAGCAGTAATTGTCAAAAGCAGTTTAGCTTTATTCTTTTTATCAGGTGTGCTTTCTTTCCTTGACATAATGTTGTTGGTGATGTGATTTGATTCCTTTCAAATCTTTCTGGATGTCAAATCCTCTGGCTCAGAGGAAGATCCTCTATGAATATCAGAATTTATCCAGACTCTTGCATACCTACAATCGCCACAAAAAAAAAATACAGCCTTATTCTTCATTTACCATTACACTTGATTATCCTTACAAGAAAGGATACAACGTACATTCAAAGAACAACAATCTGGGACATTATCATTTGTTTTATTTTCTTCGGCACCAGTGTGTCTGTGTTTAGTGGGATGTCCTCCTGCCAGATCAGGAATATTTGGAGTGATAACACTAACATCACAGGAGACAGAGCATCATCTAACAGACTAACTGACAAAAACGTTGTAATTTGTTTACTCCTAAGGAAACAGACAACTTAGGAATATCTTCCACCATTTATCTGAGAAACAGTAATCTTGAGGTCAGAAATTTTCTAGGAAATATATTTATAAAAGTTTTTTGGTCAAATTAACTGAAGTGCAGATTACTTGATTATTTTTGTTTTCAATATCTTATTTACATTTCTGGATTATTTCTTTCTCGGTACATTCAACCAAAAATCAAAATATTTAACTTTGGGGATTCCATGATAATTTTTTTTTTTCCAAGACCATTCATTAGCAACTGTATCTGCCATGCTGTTTCATGGAACATGCAGTTCAGATGATTTATGGCCTCCCTCTACAAGGAGATCCTCTCTTGGATAGACCATGATACACTGGCAGAGCTGTATGATGGAGCAGATGAGTCAAACTAGCTGCTCACAGGGACTTCTAACATGTACTGTGCTGGGAATACTCATTCTTAGTAGACTGTCCTAAGAGATTATTTAGGATCTGGTGGGAATTTATTCCTACGTCCACTGTTAATGAAGTTTACTGTTCCCCAGGTGGTCTCTTCCTTCTGTTCCAGAGCAGTCTACATAGAGGAGTTTAATTAAACCCTTAGTAAGGAGAAACCTGGCAGCCCAGATAATCCCCCAGCATTCCTATATGGAAAACAGCATCATTCATCAAACCATTTATGACCCATCCAGTGTTCATCAATGCATTTCCATTAAGAGTCTCCAAGTCTTCTTAGGCTTTCACAGAATCACATAATCATTAAGGCTGGAAAAGACCTCTGAGATCATCAAGATCAGCCTATGACCTAACACCACCCCATCGGTTAAACCCTGCCTCTAAGTGTGGCATCCAGTCTTTTCTTAAACACCTCAAGGGATCGTGACTCCACCAAGGTTAATAAAATTAATCCCAAAATTAATACAAATGTTTACTTCTGAGCAATGAAAAGAAATTTAAAAGCCTCTGGATTTTAGATAGTTACTTAGTTCTGGTAGTCAAAGGTGTTACTAGACAGAGAGCATGGATGGGACTTGCACAAACATAGGAAACAACACAGCAAATCAGATTCACCTTGTATTACCCGGCTTGGATACTACCTTTTGATTTTTCCTTTCTGCTTTATTCTTTCCTTGACTGCAACATTGGGGAAAATTACCACTTTACTTTGTGAAGGAGAATGTCTTGAAAGAGCTAATGTCTCCATCCCTGAAATAATTTCACACAGATATCTCCACACACAATTCCATATAATCCAGACCCTACATTTTACTATTACTCATACAATCGCATGTATGTTGGCTGGAAGGGACTGATGAAGGTCTTTAGTCCAGTTTTCTCACTTCAAGCAGAGCTGTCTCCAGCACTAACTGAGGTTGTGGGAGGCTGCCCTGAATGACTCCAGACTGAACAAGTAACCAGAGCTCAGAGGATTAAGACGTACTTACATGCATACTAACACAAGATCTACCTGCTTGCTTTCCGTTTCCTTTTCAAGCAGGTGGTACTTTCCTCATGCTGCCCCTTTAAAAGCCATTAGGTGCCAGGTATGAGTAAAAGGATGCTGGCAACACTTTTCAATAAAAGGCAAATCCCACTTACCACTTTTGATATTCATTTTAGTAACATTAATCATGATGAATTCACTCAACATGTTGCATGACTGCTGTGGGTAATTTCTTAGGAATTCCATTTTCATTTAACATTAATTAAAGAGCACTTATTATAGCGTTACCAAAATTAATTCCCGGTCTGCAGCCCTGTCTGCCAAGTTTCAACCTTCAGCAAATTATTATGGGTGAGTTATAGACCCTGGGAAAATTAGGTCTATAATGGAATATTAACTATAGTGATGCATTCATCACTATATTACAGTAAGGGCAACATTCAGAGATCTTCCAAAATAATGCACTCCACGATCCTGCTTCTGTCAGGCCCTTTGAGACAGTTATTGGAGCCCACAGGAATTAGGGATAGTTAGCAAGCTTGTTTAATCCCATATGGTTTGTGAGACACTCTATCCTTCTTGCTTAGAGTCTGTTTGATTATGATACACTGATCAGACGCAGGATATTACCTCTTTGGCAATTGAGCTTCCTGCTGCTGAAGCTGCACAGACACTGTGGCAATATTTTTGATACAGCCCAGCAGAGCTAAGTGTCATTCATTAAAAGAAGATTTATTCACATGCATCTGTCTCGAATCTGTCATATTCTCCCTAAAGAGACTCAGGCATTTAATACATTTTTTCTTTTTTTTCCACCTATGACATTCACCATGGAGTACATAATCTTAGTTTTCCCATATTTTCAGCACCAAAATAGCAGTTTTGTATATCTTAAAGGATTTTGCTATATCCTGTTTCTGCAAGACCGTGAATTATATAACAGAACTTCCAGGAGGGGAGAAGTTTGGGCATTACTTTTCTTCTTGTTTTATGCAAGTTCACACACCATTACTTGGTCCCTTGTTTTGGCATCTTTCCTATAAAATTCTGAACAACTCCAGTGCCTTCCTGCTGAGAAAATTAAAAAATCAAGGCAAACAGACTGATTTTTGCCAAGACTGGGACAGCTTTTTATTATTATTATTATTTTAACTGAATAGAGGGGGAAAAATGCAGAGGAAGCCATACAAGGGACTGTGTGCCTCTCTTTCCAGCCACTTATGCAATATTTGTCTTCAGAAAATGTTCCCCAAAGTAAAACCTATGACAAGTAAAAACAATGACAAGTGACAGAGAGGAAGCTTTTGCTGCTCATGGGTTAAACGAGTCCATTACAACCCAATTAAAAAGGTGTATAGCTGGAACTAAGGCATCTGCCTTGCTTCTAGTCCAGAGCTGCCTCACGTTCCAAGACCTTTGAACAAAGTCAGAGAATGTCTGATTGTCTGGACACAACTAGGGAGAGACATTCTATGGTTCCCATCAGTAAAATCATATTGCTACCTACATATCTGCTCCCAGACATGAAGAAAATAAAAACCCAAAGCAAACAAAACAAGTTCACCACAACGGAACAATAACAGATCTTGACTTTTGTCTCATGTATCAGCTTCCTGGGATACAGAACTGGGAGGGATCCTCACTGTTCATCTCCTTGTTTCCTAACAAG
>WEIS01028255.1:11117-21897 GCA_013389965.1 Todus mexicanus
TATCACTGTTTGTGAATCTTGTCACATGTTAGGCCTCAAATTGGACATATTTACAGCCCTGTACTTTAAAAAGGTAGAAGGGCAGCTCTATTAGTCTGGGGGGTTGTGTATTTTTTGACATGCTTATTACAAGGAAGAAAAATTCATTTACTTGGGTTCGAGTTCAGATGGGTTCTGGCTCAAAAGGCCAAAGTTATATCCTGAAATTTGAGAAGAGTCATATCATTCATATCTGTGTCTGTATTTATGAGCTGAAATGAAACAAAGCACGTAAAAAGGTGAACAAACAGATGCACAAACAAAACTGAAGCCAGGCCCCTGAGTCCACTGCAGAATTTGGAACGAGTGCACATTCAGGTACAAATTTCTAATCCACTTTCTCATTGCCCCCTAATTGTCATTTTTGTTTTACGCGTATCTAACATGTGCCAATTATTTGCTTTTTTATAAGCACAGTCCTTGCCCAAAGGTAAACAAGACAGACAAGGCAAAGCATGGCTCTGCATTATGATTTCTCTGGCAGCAAAGGCAGCTTAAGAGGATCCTGCCCTTCTCCAGCTGATCGTTCCTTTTTTCCATGCTGCAAGCTGCTTTTTCCAGCAGACACGTCAGTTCACCTCTGTGTAGGGACCCAAGTGGATGAGTTTTCAAAGATTTATTCTTAAATGCGGTCCAGTGTCAGTAGAGCCCTCAGGCAGTTCCCTCTATATCTACCACAGGAAATTAAACTGCAATGTGGGAAAGTGCAGCCAGGATGGGAAACTATGCTAAACTGGTTTTGTCCCTGAGGAATGGTGGTGTGGAACTGGGTGCTGATCTGCGGCTGTGTTTGTGTGCACTCAGCCAGGCTGGGCTACATCAGGGAGTTTCTTGTGAGATGAGGATTTTCAACTGTTGAAAAGATGGGTGGGATAATGGGAGTGTGTGGGTGTGGTGTGAGGATAAAAACATTGCTGGAAGGGTGGGAGATGGTAGAGGAACATTGAAATTGTGGCTTGAGAAGGAAAGAGATGGCCCCAGGACTGGCATCTTTGTCTGATCCTGTCTTTCCGAAGTCATTTTGCAGGCTGGGGACTAGGATTAGAGAAGTCAGTTGGGAGCAGATTGCTTTCATCCTTGTGAGTTGAGAACTAAAGGGAATCTGTGAAAGAGAAGAGCATTCCAAGCAAAATGGGCTGCCACTAGCTCCTGCCATACGTGTAAGAAATCCCTTCTTGCCTTCGCATTGCAGGGCTCATGTCACTGTTTCCTCCTACTTTGTCCCTTGCTGGCAATCTCTCTTTTTTCTGCCAGTCCAGACTTAGTTTGCCTGGCACCTGGCTCCTGTTATCTCCTGTTTCTCTGGAAGAAACTGGCTCCTTCTTCCTGCTCCTCTCACCTGATGAGGATACTACTTTTCCTACACATACCATTATTCAAGTGCCAAGATTCCCTTTTCAGGAATCTCCAGTAAGAATTAGTCTGTGATTATTTTGTAATCAAGAAATGATCTCATCTAATCCACATCAATGAAACACCCGGACAGTCTGTTTGGTGCAGCTCTTCCCATCTTACTTATGTAGTCAATTATTTGTTTGCCACTGTGACTTCTGGGTCCTGGTCTATGAGGAACGGAGTTTGCCAAGTTGTACATAGTCCTCGTGTTCTGCATTTCTAATATAAACGGGAATGTGCTCTAGAGGGGATACAGGTTCACTTCTTCAGCATCATGGATAACATAAAGGAAATCCACTATTTCAACTATGATTTAATCTTTTGTTTCCCTTTTTTTGTCTTTTTAAGCAATACAAGAGTTCATGGAGTTGCTATTTATTTTTAATTTTTTTTTCTGAGATGGGGGAAATGAAGTAGCTTTCATTCAAAACCCTCACCCATGCCAGAAACCTTGCAGGAGGAAGCAGAACACTGATATTACTGCTCAATAATCATATTCCTCAGCTGGGGTAAACTGACTTCATTCTGACAATGTCAGAGTAATTGGCGTGAGGTGTGAATCAGGTTGCATTCAGCCAGAGAGTGATAGCAGGGAAAATGTTCTAGTAGGAGTGAACATCAAAGAGGGAAGAGGAAATCACAGGAAGGTGCAAAACAGAGTTACTTTACCCGTAACATCAGTGTTCATGTCCTGCAAAATTGCTACAAGAAGCAGCACGATACTGAGCTGCATGAAACAGGTCTTCTTGTCAGAGGGAAAATACCTAGACGAAAACTTTAAATCTTAAGTTTTTGCAAAACTACATTTTTATTAGGGCAATGGAAACATTTCTATGTAGTTTTCTTGCATCCTATTCCTTCTGCTCATGTTGGTATTTTAGTTTAGTTTCAATTAATGGACATGCTGTAAGAAAACATTTCAATCTAGGGAAGAAAAAAAAGAAAACTGAAAGAAAACTGAAAAATGATTGAAACTTCTCTTAAAAAAAAAAAGAAAAAGAAAAAAAAGGGAGGATTTGTTAAAACTGAGTCGTTCCTGCAAATGGTTCTGATTTCAAAGAAATGGACTCTCCCAAAGAATAATAGGCTTATTGAAAAGTATCCAGGCAGCTCTCCTGCTGTCGCTAAGCCGTGTTGTCAGCGCACCTCTGTTTTCCAGGCAGTCCACCTTTTTTGAAGAGCTTTGCTGTCAGCAGAGACAAGTAGCCTCTCTGGGCTCAGTCCAACGCCAACCTTGAGAGTCAGCGCACGCATTGTGCGAAGCCCCTTTCACTAAGATCTGCCTCTATTCTCACTGTGTCCTTTCTTTCTCCTAGTGCAATGTAAAGGTCACTCTTCATGAAAGCAGATATTTGCTCTTTGTGTTCAGGGGGAAAAAAAAGTATAACCCTTGCATATTACAGAGGGTTTTGGAGACATTAATGGACTCTCTCTGCAAAGTTTCTTCAGCATGAACTACTCTGTTTTTACTGTCAAAGCCTGGTCAGGAATGTTCACACCTCCCTGCAGGTGGGGATGTGTTTTTTCTGGCCATGGTTGGTTGCTCTTACTTACGTTGTCCCTGTGCTTAGGGCTGAGGTTTCTGTTGTAAAGCTCCTGCATCTACTAATGTACTTTGTGCTTGTACTGAAGAGTTTATAGAAGGTGCTTTCCTTGGTCTCACACTGAATTCCCTCTTGAGCTCACTGATTTCAGATTGTGTTACATGCCTATTGTAAATTGGATAACAGCTGATCAATAGACACTTGTCCTGAAGATGAATGACCCTGTATCAGATACAGGGCCTCTTCGGAGAGGAAGTAAAAAAGCTGAATTTAGGACAGAAAATGAAGTAACATAAATAAAGATGGCCCTTTCAGGTTGGCAGTTTATAGTGTTACCAGTTACTATCGAGTCGTGCTTTGCGGACAAACTTGAAGGGCAGTTCACACTGACCACAAGCAGGCAGAGATAACGGGAATGGGAGGAAGAGGCAAAGTGCCTCGAAGACTTGATTATTTGGATGAAGAAAATGGAAAGCTGCGTGACTGGAGCTTGGGATTTGGGTCTAATTTAGCTTGGTGAATATGCAGTGAGTGAGGAGGTCTCTGCACAAGTTGAGCCGGGAGTTGCAGGACCAATCATCTGTGGTAGTGGGGGATAAATATTTGTATTCCAGTGCCCAGACATAGAACTCTACCACTTAAAGGTCAGGACTTACCCGGTTCGTTAGAAGTTACAGCAGGATCTTAATTCCTGTGTGTGTCAGCCACTTCAGAGGAGTATTTTCAAGAACTTGCTTGTCAATGCAGGAAATTATGAATACAGTAGACTAAGTTTCCACCCAGTCTGATCAGTCTTGAGTTTAAATAATAACATTTCATCTTATTTAATGAACTGTCAGCCATCTCCTGAGAAAGACACTTTAATGAGTGGAGAATCATGTCCAATACTTATTTATCTAAGTCAGGAGCATAGATCTGATAACGATCTCTTTTCATCTATGTGTCTGATCCGCGTATCTGTAAGACCACTTCCTGATCCATACAAAAGTAATTTGCATAAAAAAGGAGGAACATGGGTGAATGGTCACTGAATTTCATTCTTCACAGCTGAGGGAACTTCAGCTTCTCATCAAAGTAGACAATGTTAACTCAGAGTGTGCTTAAAGGAAGAAGAAAGTGGAGGAGCTGAAAGGGAAGAGAGCCCAGAGCTAGTGCTCCAACTTAAACTGGTTGGGAAGCATTCCTACGGACTGCATAGTTTCAGCCTGGAGTATGTATCAAAAAATTAGCTCATCAATTATCTAGATCCCTGTGCTGGCTAACAAACACAAAGTGAGAATTCAGAGAGAAAAGAGAATTTTTGTAACTGGCATACTTGAACTACAGCAGCTGAATCATATAACACAGAGAAAAGCTATTGGTAAAAGTGAGGAAGGTGGAACTGAAAAGATACTTCAGTGTAATTGATAACACAGAAACCAGGCTTCTGGCATGCACTTAGATCAAGGGAGAAACACTCAAGCTGCCTAACTTCAGATATTAATAAAAAGTCTAATTAAAACAATTAGTCTCCCCTGGAAGCATGCATAGGCAGCGGCAAGTCAATGTTTCTCTCCATTGCCTGCAAAGGGAGCCAGGACAGATGAGCTTTTAACTAAGGGAGCAAAATCAGAGCATCCATTCTGGTGGAGGAGTATCACTGCCACCTCAGATAGTAACTGAGCCCAGATGAAGCATGGGAGTGATCTTCAGCAAACCTCAGTTACGGTCTGGTCTCAGTTATGGTTTCTTCGTAAGCACTGTTCACATGCAGCCTAAGTTGTGTTAATACGTAGGTGGAGAAGTACAAGAGGTCTTCCTGTGTGAAGCCTGAAACCGCTGTGAAAATGTTAGAATAACTTTTAAAAATGAAATTTCTCAACAGTTTCTTTCATGTGTAACACTTCTTGGCACTCTTCTGCAAAAGGAAATATTATGTGGAATAAATTACTCACTAAACTGGAAAGCGAGAGTTGCTTAAGCAGCGTTCATTGAGTCATAGGAAAAAGAATTTGCAGGGACCTAGTCTAGGTCTGTGCCCCAAGGCAGGACCTTCTTTATATGTCCTTCCCAAGGCAGTGACATCTTCCCTTTACCATCCGCTCTGGGGGTTAACCAGTCCACTTCTCTCAGTCTTAACTGACCTCTAAACTCTAACACTACCATTTAACTCTCATCTACCCATTCATAAATCTGATTGGGCTAAACAGCAGGTCTGAATTCAGAAACCTGGTCTGAATTCGGTGTTCACTTTGCTCTGAGCCGGACGATGGACTGAATGAGTTTCTGAGGTCCCTTTTGATCTGGATCATTCTGTGACTACAGTTTTGGTAAGGTGATACCCAACACTCATGCACAGAATTGAACCCAAAGCCCTAGTGTGAGTTGCGTGGAGGAGACAGGATATTTGTCATGGAAATGAACTGTCCCAGGTTTCTTTTCTTGCTTTCTTGCCAAGGTATGAAATTATTGCCTCAAATTCAAATTCTCCTCCATTCTAAATTCAAAATCCCTTTACTAAGGAATTGCTTCTTTATGTCTCTTTATCTCCCCTCCCCCACCCCACTTCCCCTCCCCCCTTTCTTTTTTTTTTTCTGGTTTGTTTTTTAGTTTGTTTGTTTGTTTTTTCTTTTTGGTTAATGTGTTGTAAGACTTTTCTGGGCAATTTTCTCTATTCTTTACTTATCAGATATTTACATCATTGAGAAAGATTCAATGTGGGCAAATAGAGGATCATAACTAGTAATAAGTACATTTGCTGTTTTGAAAGCATTAATTTTCAAAAGTTGAGAAAAATTACGAGCAAAAATTGATTAGAAGGAAAACTACAGGTAGAGAAAATCCCAACTGCAAATTGGGGATTCTGTAAGAGCCATTTATTAGACAGCCAAACCACCATGATTCCATGTGAAATAGGAAAGCAATTCTGACTGGAATCCACACCTTGATCTGTTACAAAGGAAGAGAGCAATGAGAAATCTGTGTCTGTATGTAAGAATGACAATCTGGAAATTCAAGATGGGAAATGGAAAACTTGCATCAAGGCCTTTTGAAGAATTAGTTGAACTTCTTTTTGGTCTGCTGACTTTAGTTTCTAATAATCCTCACAGCGTGGTGAATAATTGCATGTACAATATTATTTATATATTTTTAATATTATTTTTTTAAAACGCTAGAAGGTTGTTGCTGTGTAATGAGCAGCACATTATCTCTCTTGGGCAAAATAACTGATACCTATAGATAAATAATCAAAGGGTAGAAAGGAAAACAGGGTTTGTCAACATGATTTTGTAGAGAAAGATTTCTTCAAACAGAATTAATTTTATTCTTTGAGACTGCACTTTTGGTTGATAAAAGTGTGGATGGACACAGTGGATTGACTTTTAAAGTAGTTCCTAGCTCCCTGACACTTTGTGGTGTTAACTCTGTTCTAAATTAAGAGCACTTACACATCTGAAACTGAATAGCTCCTGGTCTTGAAGATTTAAAAGATGTTGGCACACCTGGAAGAAGAAATAAACAAACAAACCAAGTCCACCAAGAAGGGATTTCAAAAGGTTTGCACAGAGATCAGTACCAGAACTGCTCCTTTTCAGTATTTTTCATGAACGATTTGTAAAGAATAGGGCAAGGAAAGGTGACTTACAAACTACTGGAGTTCTTTACAGGGACCTGCATGGGAAGGAGGTACTAGATACTGAAAGTCTCTTCAATCTCAAGAAGGCATAAGGAGTATCAACGGCTGGAAGCTGAAGGCAACAAATTCAATTTAAAAACTTGGAATTTCCCCTTTTTAGTTACTTATTACTTTATTTGCTTATTGAAATAGTGAGTGTGATTAGAACAAACTGTTACAGGAAAGTGTAGGATGTTGATTGCATTGTGTTTTGGTGGGGGGGGAGTCTACAACGACCAAAAGTTAATCACCAAAACCTCTTCTGCTAGTCAAGGGAAACAGACTCTTCCAGCTCACATAAGCCAGATTCCTGCTTTCAATAAACACACAGAGAGATCTTTTTTCTTCTCTGCTGAGTACAAGGGGAGCTTCACTCAGCTGAGTGTTAACTGGGGTCTACTGTCCACCTCCTTTCTCCTGACCCTTGCAGCTCAGTGTCAAGAAAAGGTGATGCCCTGTCTGGGGATTTTCTGTGTTACTGAAGAAGATCACAAGGAATGGGCTTGTCAACAGAGCTACTCACAGGGCACCTGCTGGAAATGGTAGAAAGAGGTAAAAGGATGAAGAGAGAAAAACATAAAACTGCTAAATACTAAAAAGACCAGAAATAAATCTGACCTCCCTTGAGACCAGTCTAGAGCTTGCATTGTGTGTTCCATGCTGCTTCTTGGACCGGCTTGGGGGAGTCACTTCTTCCTTTGTACCTGGGCCAAAGGCAGGACCCTTTGAGTATAGATTAAATTAAAAAAAAAACAGAGAGAAGGAAGATTCTCTTCCCTCTTGGTCTTAAAAAGTTTACACCCAGCACAAGATAGAGTTGGAAAAATTGTGTCCATCCTGTGCCTGCTGCCTCTGTGGGGCAAATGCTAATGACTGGCTGATGGGAATGTGTCTGTCTCCTCGTTCTCTGGCTGCACTCGCTGCCTTCCCCACCGAATGGCATTAATCATGTCAGCTCCCCTTTCTACAAGAGTGGCTGGTTTAATGGGAAACTTCAGCCAGCATCAATATCCTGAGGGGAGGAGGAAATGAAGAGAAGAAGAAAGCGTGTAGCAGGGAGGTAGCTAATGGTGAAAGCACTCACTGTCTGTTCCAGAGTGAGGATTTGCTGAGGACAAGTCAAGGAGTAGAGACTGGATTTACTTTGAAAGTCCAGGGGCAGTAGGCATGTCAGTTGGATCTGCAGTGCTGGAGCTGGGAGAGGTCTCTGGGAAGCAGAGAGGATGGTGTGACATGGCCAAGATCCAGGGGTACTTGCCAGGGAAGGTGGAGAGAAAGCCGGAGCACAAGTGAAGCATTTGAGCCTGAAGCATGAGCTGGAATGAGGCTGAGAAAGAGGCAAATAGAGTGAAAGCTGCTATGAGGGTGCAATGTTCGTGGAAGGGGGTCAGGTCAGGGGTATGCGGGATTAGGAACCAGCCTGAGCAGATCGGAAGAAACAGCTCTTCTTAGAGGCAGCTTTTGATCACAACATTGCATTTATGTGTCTTCTAGAACTTGACAAGCTTTTCCACACTTTGTGGTAGAGCCATTCCTGCCCAGAGCTACAAGGCTGCACCACCCACTGTTCCCATGAGGTGTTGGGGTGCCATCTAACTGGAGAATCTCCATGATCTGGAATTACCTTCCAGCAAGCAGCTGGAGGTGGGACGTGCTGTTGTGTTTCTGTGCCCATGGGCGTGCAGGTTGCTCTGGGAGTGCGAGGGAGGGTGGTTTAGCCCAGGGTTCACCATCAAATTGGCCTGTTTCTTCTCACACTTCCTCCTCCTCTTTCTCCCTCCTGTCTGTTTTCCTGTCTGTTCTTATGCTCCTTTGACAGCCTGTTATTAGAAACACTGCTGCATATTAGCTGAAATTAAGTTAAACACTGCCTTGTAAACCACGCTGTGACTGACAGGTCTCTCAATGTACTTGAGCAGATGAGATCCATCCTTTCACGCTGGCTTCCCTAGTACCATCATAGTCTACCTTGTATTTGAGCTTCTACACCTCTTCTTTTTTTACTTCAGATGAGGAACAAGAGATTTACTACCCAGTATATACAGAGAATGAGCACCCTGGTGTTCCCTCCCTGGAATATTTGCTCTTCAAACAGAAGCCCATAATGATGGGTGGTACTACGAAGAAGATGATCATTTTAGCCCATAAAAACACTGTCCTTTTGAGAAATCCAGCCACCAAGACCAGGCAGTCATATGACCCAGTAGAAGAAAATGAGGGTGGCAAAACATAGATAGCATAGGCAGTATGAGAAAACCTTTCATGTATGTGAGGAACCGAACTTGCAGAGTTTATTGTCACAGGTTATTTCTGAAATGAATAATTTAGGAGGAATCAAAGAGTTTGCAACCTCATTGAGAGCTCTGTCCAGACAACACATAATACAGGCTGAAATTTATAATGACTGAATCTCTACAACATAATCTAATTATCAGACAGGGTTAGGAAAAAATGACCTCCCGTGGGAAGAAATGCACAATTAAATGTGTTAGATCTGAGTTGATGTTAAACCTTCTTCTGAATCATACAGTAGTGAATTTTTTATCAGAATTCCAGTAGATCAGACAACCTTTTTGCTTCTCTTCTTGACATTATCCTATGATCTTTTGAGACAAAATATTTTATTCCCTTCTACAGGGACATTTTTGCAAACAATATCTCTGATGTCTTAGAAATCTGATTTCACACTTGCTTATGAAAATACAGCTTCCAACAGGCTCTCTGTCTAGCAGTTTTGTGGTAGCTGATCAGCTTGGTGTATCATTGCTTAGTTGAATCTTGGGTTTCAAGAAACTGCCTTCCTCAGTATGAATTTCATGGGCACCAGTTGTTGTGCTTCAGCATACGCAGAGCTCCACTGGAAGTGGAAAAAAATTCCTCTTGACTTCAGACAGATCTGTCACTTTTTCCTTTCATTCTAAAGTTTCCATCCAAGCTGTTTTGGAAGCAAGTCTTTCAAACGTATCTGAGACATGGTAGTGTTCCATGCATGGTTCAATGGTGGACAACATACTGGAAGAGCAACTGGAAGACTTAGGTCCCTTATACCATCCCAGTGTAAGCAGGTTATTTGGTATTAGAACTACAGTAAGTTTATGCAGTTGTGACACAGATCTTGCATTTAGTGATCTAACTGGGCCAACCTCCATTGGATGAATAATATTTGTTCCCTATCTATGTTTTCTTTGTTTTGAGAATATTATGCTCACCTCTACTGCCGTGGAGTGGTTGATGTAAAGAAGTCCCCCTGTTCTCCCTTTCTCTGTCTCTCATCCTCACAAATACTGAGTCCTTGCTAACGCTGATGGGTTTGCTCAAAGAGTGGTTTTCATCCTGCTTCCTGCCTCTGAGCTGTGACATATGCCAAACAGAGCATGACAACACAAAAAATCTTTTTGTGATGCGGCCTTATAGCAACTGTGAGCTTCGTGACCCCAAGTTTGGGAGTCCTTTGTCCAAGGTATCTAACAAGTACATGACACGTATCAGTCATCCCTCTCTCCCTGGGGATTAGAGATACATTCCATCTTGTCTGCATCTCAGTGTAGAGTCTGCTGTTGTATTGCTGTTCATATTATGTTACTCTTACAGAAACCACATCCAGAAGTCACCAAAAATGCCCTACCCATTAAAAAATGACCTCATTTTCCCAGGCATGATTTCCATGCCAGTGGGCTCAGTGCATTAACGTTACTTTTCTCTTCTATGTCTGTATATGATTATGATCGAAGCAAAGATCCACACCGGAATGACAATGTGTCGACTAGAGCAGCAGGGAAACGTGCTCTGTAGGAGATATCGCCCATGTTTGCAATCAGCATCAGAACCAGAGGGCCTCAGGCTGACCCTCTGCCTGCTCCCTTGTGCTCAGAGCATTTTCACAAGCGCTGCTGATTGCAAACTCTGGCTCTTCTCCCCATCAGCAGAGAGCCCAGGTGTTGTTTTATTTTTAGGCGTATTCTGAAGTCCGCTGCAGGCTGTAAACTGGCATCAGCAGAAGGATTGAAGAGCAATGAAGTGCTGCTCTTCACTTAGAGATGTCATTTTTCCTCCACGTAACCTCCCTTTCAAGGATTCTGGCCTGTGAGATCCTGGCTAGTCAGTACATGCAGTGCTGCAGCTACGGTGTGTGGTGGGGGGAAGAGGG
>WEIS01028256.1:0-25621 GCA_013389965.1 Todus mexicanus
GGGGGGCAAAACCAAAGCAGATGGTGCTGAGGTGCTCTAGCCCGGGCTCTCCAGCTGGTGCACGGAGGCTCCCTCTGTTGTACCAAGACGCCTGCCCCTTCCCCTCCCCTGCGAGTGCTCCCCTCTCCCAGTATAGCACAGCAATACCGCCGGGGAGATGGCTGTTGTACCAACAGTCGGAACGATGTCGTGGTTTTACACACCCCCCAAAAGTCACAGAACCTGTTTGTCCAACGCGCTGCCAGTCGGTGACGCTTTAACGGCCTTTACGCGGCAAACACGCCGCTCGCCGTCTTCCCTTTAGAAATAATACCTCAAAATATGGACCGGGAGGTTGGGCGAAGAGCTGCTGGTCAGGACTCGGGTGCTGCTTCTGCTGCGTCGCTGCTGCGTGAACTTTGGCTGATGTTAGAACATCTGAAGGTGTCAGGAGCCACTGTGGCCTGATCTTACAAGGATTTAGACGCTTGGTGCTCATCATAAACCCGCTGTCCCTAATCCACTGAAGGTCCTTCGTGCCACGCGCTGCCGAGTTCGGTGCCGCTCAGGAATGGTGTCTGTCTTCGGGTGTCCGTGTGCCTTTGTGGGGGAGCTCTGCTAATTTCTGACTGGAAATATAAGCTGTGGTTTCTGTGATGTGCCCTGGGGAGGTGGATGCTGGATCCTCCCGAGCCAAAACCTGTGGGAAATGATGTGGGGAAGAAAGGGTCCAACTGTGATGCCATAGAAAGCCTGCCCTGTTTGTAGTGAAATAGAAAGATTTGCCATGGTCCAGCCTCTGGAGAGACCTGGCTGCTCGGCTGCTCCAGAGCCAGATAGCGCTGGAACCGCGACAGCGACTCCAAACGATTCCAACCGGGAGTTCCTCCCGTTCTCTCCTACTCACTGAAACAGGAGAGGGAAGAATCTCCAACCCCAGCAGCTGGGCGTGGAGAGGTTTGGTGTTTTCTGATAATACAGCCTGGCGACCTTCTCTCCTCGTGCTTAATTTGCTCTTTCCTCTGGCTCTCTGTCCTTATCGAGCGCCACTTGGCATCGCCTCCCTCCCAGCCTCCAGCCTCCCACTCCTTTTACAAAACCCCTGTCGTAAAACCCAGCTGCTGAGAGATGTAGTAAAGATACAGTGGTTGGGTAAGGAGAGCCCTGGGCTTTCTCATGGGCTCATTCTTCTCCATGGTCAGGAATTTATTGTCGATCCTAATCTTAGGCCAGGCAACGTCACCGCGCGGTGACAATAAATTTCCTTGAACAATTTGCTGATGGGCAGATTTATTTGTCTTCTCATGAGGATATAAGGTTAGGGGGGAGGGCTGAGGAGGAGGGAGTTTCCTTTCGTGCCTCTTAATCTCTTTGAAACAAACAGTCGGATGGAATAGGAGGGAATGGCTTGAGGGGAGTACTTCAGATTTTTCCAAGCCTCTTTCCAGCTTTAATTCCCAGCTTGGGCAGGGCCAAGGAAATGTCGTGGTTTACCCATCAGGTTCCTCGAGGTGCTGTGTAGCCACGAGCATCCCTCACTGCCCCTGCCCAGTGGCTCCCAGACGTGACTCTTCACGCCCAGCGTGTTCCTTTGGGTGCTGACAATATCAAAACCTCCTGTCTAGTGCCCGAAGCCTCTGCCCGCGCTGTGCAGGAGCTTTCTGCAGGTCACGGATGCTCTGGCTGCTCGCTCCATGCGATGGGGGTAAGAAATTACCCCCCGGCATCTGGCTGGTGCCGGATTTAATGACTGTTTGTCAATGTCTGACGAAGGCATCTCTGATACACAGCTCCGGGGTGTTATCAACCCACACTCCCCTCCAAGGCCTCCACCCTGGGCCAGGTCCTGTAGCCCTGTGGCAGTAACTGGCCCAGGCGATGCAGGGGGACGCGGCGGGACCGCTCTGCTGCCTGACATCTTTCCATATGGCTCTTGAAAGAGGCAGATCTTCCAAGCTGGGCGTACTGGAAGGAGCTTTCTTTGCTTCCTCGGGAGGTTGGTGTGGCTGGCAGGTTGCAGGCTCGGGGGGAAACCTGTCCATCCTTGTTAGGCGGGAGGACTCTGGCGTGAAGCAAGACGTTAAACCCTTGGGAGACACCTTGACGAGGGCATCGTTGATGTTGTAGAGGCCTACAAGACAAACAGGAAAGGGATGTAAATACCAAACAAGGCCACGGCAGCGGCGCTGAGGAAGGAGAGTGAACCAGCCAGTGAGCGCAGCGGGAGGAAAAGGAACCGGTCGAACAGGACTGTGTGGGGAAATCGCTTCTGGACTGGAAAAGTGCTGTCCTGGGCAGAGCTTATTTCGAGGGACGCTGATAAAGCAACACTAAAACTTCATCCCGAGCACAGGAACAGAGATATTAGCGATTTTAAAGAATCAGGCAAACAGAAGGAGAACTCACATGTGGTATAGGGAGATGCCCTCAGACTCCAGGTCTCAAACCTCCCCAGGTGATGGGTCAGGAGCAAACTGCTTTTGCAGCTGGAGCTCGGTACATCATGCACTGAAGTGGCTTCTCCTGAAGCCTCTGGCACTTACGCTGAGCTGTGGGGTGCTCCAGTGACTCCTCACAGCTACTCAAAACTGTCAGGGTGGTTTCCAGACGGTTGTCTCAGCAGAGACTCAAAGGGACCTACCCACAACTCTTGAAAGGGAAACTCTTTGGCGTCTGGGTGCCCCGGGTTTGTGCGCGGTGGTGCTCTGCACCCTGCAGAATTGGGACCAAAATCACCAGCAACGTCTTTCCTCCCAGCTCAAAACTCACGTACGTGGAGAAGGCTGTTTTCCAAGTGTAACCCTCTTGTGGCTTTGGAACAAAAACTGCCTGGCCAGAAATGTTGTTGCTTTGCTTGCAGAAATCCAGGGAAGTCTGGGTCAGGAAAAGCAAAAGCAAAAGGCCTCGCAAATGCCTTTGGTTTGACTTTACCTGTGGGTAATTACCAACAAAGGAAAAGCCACATTTAAACCAGTTGCCTCCGTTGTGAGTGACTCTCCTGACACGGCTGAAGGCAGCGTGAGGGCCGAAAGTTGGGAGCGCTCACCAAGCGGAGGCAGGTCTCTTTGTGACCGCCCAGCCTGGAAAGGTTGTTGCATTTATGCAGACGCTGAGGACTTGAAACCCTTGCAGGAATTGCGGCTTTGTGTGTTTACCTGCTGTCTCCAGACTCCTCCGACGCCGGCTCTTAAGCGTCCGGTTTTGCTCAAGTCACCAACGGAGCACAGGGTTTGGGGTGGCACTGCCAAAATACCAATGGGGCCTTTCTTCGGCAGGTTATGTGAGTTCCCCCAAAATCACTGGTGAAAAGGGGCATGGAAAGGTGCTTCAGATTCCCAGGATGAAGCTCCTGGCACAGGCTCCGGGGTTCAAAGCTTTTCACTGTTGGCTGCTGGAATTGTGTCTTTCTAACCGGGCGTAGTTAGAGAACCATCTCACGGCCAGGGATAATTCACTGATACAAGTGGAAGGGTCCAGTTCAAGCACGAGAGTGGGGAGGTAGCAAGAAGACACGTGCACTAAAGAGTCAAACTCAAAAACAATGGGGTTTTTCCCCCCTGTATTTCTCTTATGTTTCCTGTAGTAACCTGGTGAGATGCCTACAAGAGCCAGGATGATTAACTGGCTTTATTTTAATACAGGGTTTGCTCCCAGAGCTGAAGATGGCTTTGAGGACAGCTTGGGACACCGTTTCCTTGTTTCTCACTCCATTTTTTACCAACATCCACCAATTTTCAGCTGCCTCCAAAGCAGATCCTCCAGTCAGTAGACAAAAGTTCCTTCTTGCCCGAGCGAGAGCAGTGACCACGTAAGGACTGCAGGACCCATCCGCCTTTTTCTTCTCAGATGTCTCTTTGTCTATAGCCATAAATTATCAGGCGCTGCCATCTTGTAAATAGATAGTTTCCTGTTTCTGCTGCTCGTAGGTTAGATATTATCTCCTCCAGTAAATCATGAGTCAGGGATTAATTCAAGAAGGCCGTTCCCAGAAGCAAATTCTTACAACGTTAAAAATAATACGATGCGAGTCCATTATAGTATGATATAGAAAATAATTACGGCCTGCGAACGAGTTTAATCAGCTGGGAACATGCTGGGGCAGATCCTCGGTCGGAGTGAGTCATTATAAGAAAGTTCAGAGGCTTGGGGCAGGGGTTGTGCGAGCTCAGGGTTGCCCCACGTCAGCCAAGTCTCGGTGACTCCGGCCACGTGCTCCTTGCACGCCCGAGCTGTGAGGCAAGACGTGTTTGTTTCAAACACCCCTGCTGATGTTTAAATTTTATCAAACGACTACGAAAGCCGTGAATCGCTTCAAGAAGGCGCATGCAGCCGGGGAAGATGTCTCAGCTGATGAGTGGCAGGTTATTAAGCTTATTAAATTGTGTTACATTCGTCCTGTCTTGGAGGGCCAAGTGAAGTCATCGGGTATTGAAGAGCCAAGGCTCATCACACAGAGGTTGGACCTTGCGTGAAAGCACGGTTTTAACGGGGACAGCTCACTAGGAAGCGGCTGATGCAGACAAAAGAGGAGAGGAAAACTCCCTCTAACGAGCAACAAAACAATCCAAAAGTCACCCCAGCTCTAGGGTAGCATCATCCAAGGGACAGAATCGCCCATTAGCAGTGCTTATGTTATTACAAACCATCTGATAATCGTTAATAACGCTTCGTTAACATCTTGCGTATCTCACGAGGTGCTGGATTCCTGTGGAATCTAAAGCTCCCAACGCCCCAGCGAAGCCCGGTCACCGTGGCTGGGTGGGGAGCATCAGGTGCAGAACAGTTAAGTGACTTACACAAGGGTGAATCAGCAGGAGGTTCAGGAGCTGAACCTGAAGGCCAGGTCCTCGGCTGATACAAACCGGCACCACTCCACAGCCAGTGGAAGGGCACGGGCACTTACAACACTTGTGCGTACGCAGACCTGATCCCTGGCTCTGAGGGCGAACCTCAAACCCCAGGACCTGGTGGAGACGTGACATTCACCTGCCTTGAGCTTCTAGGCAGGAGTTCCCTAGAACCAACCAAGCAAGGAAGGCTGGATTGCTGGGATGAGAACTCCTGGGATGCTGGGAGGTCTTTCAGTACCAAGGCCGGTGGATGTGGCAAGGTCAGGGGCTGTTGCCATTCCAGGTCAGGGATGTCTTCTACCAGCTGAACCTCCTGGCTTCCAGTTGGTGCCCGCTGCCCCTTGGCCTGGCGCTGGGCACCCCTGAGCAGAGTCTGGTCCCAGCCTCTTGCCCTGGGGACCCTTTAGCTCTTGCTCAGCATTGCTCAGCTCCCCTCTCAGGCTGCTCTTCTCCAGCTCAGCAGCCCCAGGGCTCTCAGCCTGGCCTGGCCACACAGATGCTCCAGTCTGTACAATTTTTCCTTCTTTCGAGCTTCAATTTATTGGGTTTTAAGTTGATGTTGATGCAAGAGACGTTCACTGTTACATTTCTCTCAATTGTCTCCCTTGCATTTCAAGCCATCTTCTTTCCTTTCTCTTTAAATTAAACATCATTAATGTCTCCAGTCTTTACTGGGACTCTAACGACCGTATCTCTTACTTCTAAATGGAGCCTATTTCTGCCGTAGCCTTTGTTTAGAGTCAGGGAGACCAGAACTAAAGGCAACATTCCAGCTGAAGGGGGATCAGCAGCAGAACCAAAGTGTTATCGTCTTTCCTGTATCATTTTCCAAGTCATCACTTGCACCCCCGAATTTTACGCTTCGACTGTGACCGCGCACCGAGGTAGGTGTCTTCATTGTTTCAAAACGAGAATCTTTTAATGGAAGTCTCCCGTTGCACAGAAAACGGAGTATGAAGAGGGTTGGATTTCTCTGCTGTCTGTGTACGGACTGGGAGCCTCAGAAAATCTGACGTCTCACCTGTAACGCCTGAGTTGGGATGAATTAATTCGGCTCGTGGGCAGATAAATTATCTGCAGGCACCGCCCGTCTCCTGCGCCCTCCCTCTGTGCTCTTTCTGGGCTTTTCAAAAAGAGGACTGAGTGGGATTCTAGTTATAGAGGCAAATAAATCCAGACCTGCCTGTGTCATACGCGACCCCTCCGGCTTTTCAGCCGCGGTCCCGTGAAGGGCTGGATGGCCTGGGCAGCCTGTTCTGCTTCTGCCATTCCCGGGGGGTAAAAAAAAAGTGGGACTTGGAAGGTCTGGGAAAATAAAAGATAAAAGAAATTGCTTTGTACTGACATAAATGCGATGCGATTCCAGGGTGGAGGATGGAAAGAGCTGAAGTTCCTTATCTTTAAGAGCTTTCTAAAGTGATGTGAACTTCATTAGTGGTCTTGTCTGCCAGTTCCCAATGGAAAATGTTCTGGAAGTGGCTTAATTCCTGCTCTGGTCACTTCAGGGTTGGATTCAGACAGTGATCACACTTCTCCCCCTCAAAAATAGTGCAGGTGTAAGAGTGAGGGAAGGAGGAGAGGACACACGGGATTGAAAAGCACAGCAACGTGTAGTTGGGAGGAGAAAAGAAAGTAGTGCAGGTGTTATTCTGCTCATGCAAAGGCAGAATGAAGGGATTTGGAGTTTTTGCAGGAACAGGAAGATGTGGATTAGAAGCAGGGAAGTGGAAGCCTTTGTAGGATGAGGATATGGTTGCTTAAAACCCACCCTCCAGACAGGAGCGGTGCTGATGGTCACTAATGGTCATGCAGCAGCAGCAGCAACCCTGGAAGGACTCTCTCCTCTTAAGAACCAACCACGGCAGGGAGGAGAACGGAGGCTCTTGCTCTGCTTGGTCTTGCAAAAGAATAGATGGAAGGGCAGAAGAGCTGGGAGCGGGCAGGCAGTGCTGCCTGCTGGAGAAGATGCTGTTGATTTACAGTGAGATCACGGGCAAACCATTCACCAGGCTGTTTTTCTACTGCAGCTGAGCTGTTGCTTTGCTACATGCACGGACAAGTGTAACAGAGCTGCTACAGTGCTGAAAATAATAAAGCCCAAATTATGTCCCGCTTCCATTAAAACTGGAAGAGCGCTGTAAGGAAGCAGACCCCAGGTCTCCAGTTCTCATTATCTGCACGTGTAATCCCTTGGGATCTGGCCTTCCTCAGGAAAACGTCACTTGAGTTACAAAGCAGATGGGCACGAATAATCATTTCCACCTATTTTTCTTTGTAGGAAAATGCTTCGGGACAACCCAAAAGCTGAGGTGCGTGAGGCAACCCTGGGAAGTTCAGCAGAGCCGCTCTGACTTACACCGTGCTTCAGCTCACCCCTGCGTGATCCTCCTCGGGTGCCAAACGTACGGGAGGAGATTTCTGGAGATGTGGTCTGAGGGCTCGTCCACACGGCGCCCGCAGGGATCCTGAGCTAGCTGGTTTTTATCAACCCCCAGAGCCAGAAGCAGAAGAGACGCTGCCCTGGTCTTGAGCTCGCACCTCCACGTGGCCCCGCCGTGTGGAAACCCTGCCACGTGCTTGAGGTTCTCCACCCCGTGCTCCGCAGACAAGAGGGTTTTGCTGAGGAAAGCAAGACTGGTCCAGTCTGCTAGAACTGGCTATTAAAATTGCGGCAGGTTCCCGAGGCAGCTGATAAAAAACTGCATCTGCAAGCTGCATTCCCCAGCGCTGCCCGGGCTGGGCTGCTCCTGCTCACCAGCCTCGGATGGAGGCCCACGGGAGTTACTGCTCCGGCAGCACGTTCTTGATCAGCACCTTCCAGGAGAGCACGTGGCGAGGGAAGAGCTCCAGAGCTCCTTCTCGCCGCCGATGCTCTGGGTTTGGCGTGCCCGTCATCACCTCAGCGTTGTTGAAAGTAATTGGCGATTAGACGTCTACACACCCTTGGAAATTCACCTCCTGCTGAGGTGGCTGCACATCTCTGCGCCCTCAGAAGCGCGTTCTGGTCATCGAAGAGGGCGCTGAGCGGCGACGTAGGTCCCTCAGAAACACCTTGCAGGCTCCAGCCTTCTGGTGCCGTAGGATGCGTGAAGACAGCGGTGAACTGGCCGAGTGACAAAAGTGGGTCAACTCCCCTGTCAGATGTTCTAGGTCAGGTGGTAAGAAGCAAATAAGCTCTTTGCCTCAATTACCAGCGGGTAAACTTCATGTTCTGGCATCTATCCCCGACTACCTTGCTCAAGGAAGGTGCTCCAAAATGGCTTGTGCCGTGGAGGACACGGCCAAGTGCTTCTGGTGGAGAAAGTGAAGCCAGCAGCCCCTCAACGGTCCAGGGCTGCTGGGTCTGACGCGTCCCCTCCCCTCCCTGGTGCAGTCGTTTTTCTCTAGGGATAAAGCTCAAGAAAGACTCAGCCAGGCCCTTGTGTAGCTTGTGGTTTGGCCTCCCGCCCGCTCTGCCCTTCCAGCAGGAAGGTCTCAAAGGGAAGGGAGCGCTTTGTGAAGCTGCCTTAAGACTCTGCCCCTGCTCTTTTAGTCAGAACTTAGCGTCAGGTCACCTGGGACTCCTGGAAGCTGACCAGACAGACCGATGGCGCCTACAGAAGGTATTTAAGCAACTCCTCTACCTTCATCATTTTCCCCCCTCATCTTTTGTCCTTTCCGTCCTTGATTGCTGTTATTCAACCCGGAGATAACACCCTCCTGGTATCTCGGAGATGGGAGAGACAAGGGAGGAGGAAGAGATCAAAGGAAGGAGAAGAAAGAGAAGAAGCCAAAGGCAGAAGAAGAAAGAGGGGAGATGCCAAATACTTCCTTGATTTTTACCTACTTTACATACCCGGTACACAAAGTTTCAGAAATTCTTAACACACTTAATT
This sequence comes from Todus mexicanus, assembly GCA_013389965.1. Lineage (NCBI taxonomy): Eukaryota > Metazoa > Chordata > Aves > Coraciiformes > Todidae > Todus > Todus mexicanus. Next base: position 8,705 of record WEIS01028256.1, read on the forward strand.
TTCAGCGTTCTGGTGTTACCACCAGAACCTCTTTCCACCACCTCTTGCCACCAGCAGAGGAAGCAGCTTGAGAGCTGGACCCAAAAAGCCCAGGAGGCCCCTTGGCACCTGTGAGCGTTGGCTGGGCTTGAAAAGAAACCGAGCAGAGAAACCAGCAGGGTTTAAAATATCTTTCTGCTTCCCTCTGCTGGCCACGCAACAGAGGTACCAAAGTTATTCCTGCAGCTCTGGGGAGGATCAGGGGGAAGAGCAGCAGGAGACAGGAGGGGACATCTTGTGCTCTCACCACACAAGGGTTAATTCCGCCGAGTTCTTTGAATTTGCTCCTGAATTTCAGAAGAATTGAGCCCGTGTGTGGCGTAGAGAGCTCCAGAAGAGTGGAAATGGGAGCAGGGCCAAAGCTGGGTGAGTGGTGGGGAGATGGAACAGGCGAGGGTGCTGTACGTGGAGTAATTTCAAGGTTTAAACCGACAATACTGCATTTCCCTTTTCCTCAGCCTGTTATCAGCTGTGATTAAAGTGAATTTAACAGCCTTGATCTCAACTTAGCTGCTATTCTTGCTCCAAGAACCAGAATCATTATTGAGTTGCAAGAAAAAATTTCAAAACAAAGACATAAACTTCAAACATTTTTGTTACTCCCTCGGTTGGACTGAAATGTCTTTGATTGAGAATTTAATATTCCTCTTTTGTTCTGAGTTTGAGACGACTTTCCTGTGGCATTTATAAGCGACAGGATAAGAGGAACCGGCCTCGGGTTGCCCCAGGGGAGGTTTAGGTTGGAGCTGAGGAACAATTTCTTGCCCACTGTCAAGGGTTCCCCAGGCCTGGCCCAGGCTGCCCAGGGCAGGGGTGGAGTCCCCCTGATCCCTGGAGGGGTTTCCAAGCCGTGGAGATGTGGTGCTGAGGGACACGGGGCAGTGGTGCCCTGGCAGTGCTGGGGAACCGCTGGACTTGAGGATCTTGAAGGTCTCTTCCAACCAAACCAATTCTATGACTGAAGGAAATTTTCATACCTAAAAGGAACCAGCTGATAACAATAAAATTGTGAAGCTGGAGATAGAGGAAACATGTAACTTAACAGCAGCTTTAATTTGAATCAGGATGTGTGAGCTAAGGGCAGGTGGAACACGGATGGAGCGTTCAAGCCGAGACATCAGGACTCATTCCTGCACTTCACAGAATGTCAGGGATTGGAAGGGACCTCGAAAGATCCTCTAGTCCAATCCCCCCCATTGCCGGAGCAGGATCACCCAGACCATTTAATTTCCTTGCTTTATTTAAGCAGCAAAGGAGGGAAAAACCCCTCCTTTGAAGCCCACCAGCCAATGGCCGGGCGTTAAGGGCGGCTCAGCTTTAATCCTTTCTCCAGCTTCTCCTCATTAACCGGCTCCCGGGGTCACCGGGAACAACGTCACTGCCCCGCCCCGCTGGGAACGGCGGGGACCTGCCCGGGGGAGGCCGAGGGTGCTGCTCCCCCGCCCCTGCTCCTCTCCGCGCCCCGGTGAAGCGGCGCGGGGCGCTCGGGCCCCTCCGGTATCGGGCCCTGAGCCTGGGCCCGCTCCGGGCCTGGGCCGCACCGCGGACGCGTGCATCTGGTTGCCGTGGCAACGGCCGCCTCCTCTCTCCTCCAATCGCTGCGCTCGTTTCTTTGCGCCCTCCAGCGGGCACCCAATCACAGGCGGGCTCTCAGCGCGGCCGCTGGGCATGCGCGAGCTGTTTAAGGTGGCGCGGAACCTCCTCGCTGTGCGGGCATCTTAAGGTGGCTCCGGGAAAGTCCCCCGNAGCTCCGGCGGCACGGACGGAACGCGGAGTTCGGCCGGGAGGCGTAGCTGGGGCCGCGGAGCCCCGGGCCATGGGCCGCGGGCGGCTCCCCGGGGCAGCCGGTGAGTGCCGGGGCTGGGCCCAGGCCGGGGGTTACCGGGGGGGGTTCGGCCGGGGACGAGGCGCTGCTGGGGCCTGGCTGCTGGGGCCTGGCTGCTGGGCAGGGGTCCTGGGCTGGGCAGAGGGGTCTGGGCTGGGGACGGGGCCTGGGAGCGCCCCCTGTCCCCGGCCGGGCCCTGCGCTGCTCGGGGTGGGTGTCCTCAGGGCGGGACACCTCCGGGTGTCTCTGCCCCACACCTCGCCTCATTGAGGGGTGGGTTTAGCCTTTCCCGGTGAGGCTGGCCACGCTGACCCTGTCCCCCTCATGCTGGAGGCCCTGGGACAGCCCAGCAGTTAAAGCGACCCCTCGGCAGGCCGAGCTTGGCAGTGCGTGGCCTGAGCAGGGCATGGGTCGTGCTCCATGGGGATGAGTTATGCAGAAAGGCTGAGGGAGCTGGGGCTCTGGAGCTTGGAGAAAAGGAGACTGAGGGGGGACCTCAGTCATGGTTAGAAATACGGAAAGGGCGAGTGTCGGGAGGATGGAGCCAGACTCTGCTCGATGGCACCAGGGACAGGACAAGGGGTAACGGGTGTGAGCTGGAACACAGGAGGTGCCACTGGAATCTGAGGAGGAACTTGTTTGCAGTGAGGGTGCCAGAGCCTGGCCCAGGCTGCCCAGGGGGGTTGTGGAGCTTCCTTCTCTGGAGACGTTTCAAAGCCGCCTGGACGAGTTCCTGTGGGACTTGGTCTGGGTGATCCTGCTGCGGCAATGGGGGGATTGGACTGGAGGAGCTTTTGAAGTCCCTTCCAATCCCAAACATTCTGTGATTCTGCTTCCTCGAGATGGGTCATGCTCCCTCAGGATGTGTCCACAAGCTGCTTGTCCAGGGTCTAAGGGGTGCCCAGCTTGCACAGTTTCACTTAGGCTGAGCAGGCTGAGGATGGGTGACTTGTGAGGCTCCCACCCCTTCGACATCTGCACCCCAGCATCCCTTCTGTGTGAAAGAGGGGATGGTGCTGATGCTCCTGGAGGACTTTGGTGAAAGGAGCCGTCGCGGCACGCAGGGACCTCAGGCAGGTTTGCTGTGCGTGGTGCTTTCCAGACGCCCAGAATGAGTCTGTCTCTGAGGAATTCGGCCTCTGAGCTCCGCTCGCGGTGCTTACGCTGAGATGATCTCCGCTCGCATGAGGAGAGGCACTGTCATGCCTGGCACGTGGGGATGGTGTGACTAACATATGGCCGTGTCCTGAGCAAACAACAGAGGTAGGCAGGCAGCAGAGGAATGAGAAGCAGGGCTCAGAGGACTTCAGAGACTCTTTAATAATAAAGAGCTTTCCAAATGTCAAGGCCTGATGTTAAACGCCAGCTGAATGTGCTGCCCTGGGGGCCAAGCCAGTTTGTGAGCAAGGTCTGTGCAAGTTTCTGTTGGAGGCTTTGTAGGAAGACATTTAAAATCGACTTTCTCTGCTGATCTGTGCAGCTGTTAGTCCAATTCCGGGGAGTTTTCCCGTGGCCTGTCCTTCAGTGAGATTTCATTGCAGGTTTTGGACCATTGAGTTCATTTGACTTAATCCCAATTTATTTATATTTTTCTGTAGTACCGCCTTGGAGGAGAATAACCTCCGTGCCCTGCTGACTGGCTGGAAGTATTGGCTCATCTACACTCTTTCCTTCAGTGCCTTCAGTCTCACTGTAGCCTGGCAGGGGAAGAAAAGCAGCGGGGGTTTTTTTTGTGCTTCGCTGAACTAATAGTTGCATGTCCAAGAAAACAGGATGGATGGGAAGAAGTGGCACCAAGTTACAGAGCAGGCGGTTCCAGGAGGGTCCAAGTCTCTTCTTTAAAGAGAAGCTCCAGCATCAAAGAGGCTGAGAAGCAAACACTCCAACCAACCGAAATGGAAGGAGGCAACGGTCCCAACCTGCACCTTCAGCAGCTCCCGCTGACCACGGCAGCGGTGTCGGTGCAGCCGCACACCGACTCCTTTTCCTACAAGGTCAGATTTCTGCCTCAGCTTGGGAAGAGCTCTTGGGTGTTGGTTTTTTTTGGATGAAGCCGCTTGGGTGACTCTTGTTTTTGTAGGTTCTAAAGATAGAGATTTTTTTTGTTCCGCTGATAAGAACTCGAAATCTTAGAAGTCCGTGTCTTACTATGTATGAGAAAACCAGGAATAGCCTATTTACTGTTAAGGGAGGAATACGAATGTGGCTTATCCCAAATCAAAGTACTAGACCATATCTTGGAGACTAGCACAAATGAGAAGTGTTAATGACATTTAATGAGGTTTAGACGGTTGTTGGAAGAATGCAAATGCTCAATGGCCTGGGTTAGCCTCAGGCTCTTCTGTTGCATGCTTCCTTTGTGACTCAGCCTGCTTTACATCCTTTTTTTATTTCAAATTCTGTCTTTAGACCGTGAGAATTATTGCTGAGCTGGGAATGCTAATGTAGAAGAGGTTGGGAGCTGCTACCAGTTGCTTTTGGCTTTGGAATAACTGGTTCATGTAAAAAGCAGCATAAAATCTATGACAATTGGGCTAAATTGAACAGAATCAGCTGATGATCTAAGCAGAGAAGAGCAGAATGTGAACCGCAGAATGCAGAGGTTCCCGATTCACTCACTGCTGAATTTCAGGGCAATAAACATCCTCTGAAAAAGAGTTTTTCAAAGAGAAGAATGAGTGACTGGCTCACGATGTTTGGCTTTATCTTCTTTTCCCTCTGAGAAGCTTCAAAGAACGTGAATATGTACACACTAATTTAAGCCTCGAAGAAAGTGTCTGTTAAGGAAGGATTATCTTTCGCTGGAGTTCCACAGATTTGGAACATAGCCACAGGGAATTTACCTGCGCTGCCCTAGATGACGCAGAAAGGGAGGAAGATAAACAGAGATTTTATTGACAGGTGTTCTAGGAACTGTTTGAAAGTCTGCTCTGTTCCAGATAGTGCAAAACACTCCAACTTCCTTCAGGGTTGAGTGGCTAAATTTAATCTCTGTGCGTTTACTTTGTGTTTTTTCAGGAGAACTTGATTGGTGCATTGCTGGCTATTTTTGGGCACCTTGTTACCAGTATCGCGCTCAACCTCCAGGTGGGTCTGGTGAAGCAAATACTTATCCTGCCTCTAGCATCCTGCATTAAAAAGCATCGAGCGTGCCAAAGCTTCTTTGCCTTGATTTTTCCTTTTCTAGAAATACAGCCACATCCGGCTGGCAGGTTCCAAAGACCCCAGAGCCTACTTCAAAACCAAGACGTGGTGGTGTGGACTGTTCCTGCTGGTGCTGGGAGAACTGGGAGTGTTTTCCTCTTACGCCTTTGCTCCTCTTTCCCTGATTGTGCCGCTCAGCGCAGTGTCTGTTATAGGTAACGCAAGTCTGAGTGTGTTCCAGTGTGAGGTTGCTGCTCCCTGGAGAGATACGTAGCTCACTGTTTCCCTGTCTTTTTTTTTATTTTTATAGCCAGTGCAATCATAGGAATTATATTTATTAAAGAAAAATGGAAACCCAAAGATTTTTTGAGTAAGTTCCTCGGTTCCTTTTCATTTTTACCTCTCTGTTTACAAGGCGTTCCACACGTTCATGGCCTCTCAAGAATTAGAATTAGCGGGATGACATTTCCATCTCCGTTAGCTATGGTACCTCTTTGAAGAAATGCATCATCTCATCTGCTGTTGGTTAAAAATGGGGGGGAGGGGATTGTTTGTTTTCTGACTTGTGCCGAATCACCTGGCTCTCCCAGATTTTTAGAAATACATGGAAATGGTGTTTGTTTGCAGGGACTGCACATCATGACTCTCCAGGCTGAATCTGCAGCCTGGGGCCTTGGCTCTGCAGTAGCGTAGACACAACTGCGTCAGCTGGGTTATGTCCATGTGCAAGTCTGGAGAACTTGTGTGTTCATTCTGCCATTCCCTACAACTTGGGCTGGGGGCAGTGCCAGGCAGGATCAGTCCCAGGTAGAGATCTCTTTATTTAGCAGATCCTACCTGGTAGGAGCTTTCTTTTCAACTCGCTTGGGCTTTATTTGGGTCTGATATTTTGGAAGTGGGGCACGAAGGGCAGAGGAATGAGTCACCCGGAGGAATGTGCATGATGTCATTAATGGGCACCGTGCATGTGGGATCTTAATTCCATGCATCCACACTAACCCACTAACGTTGTCCTCTCTTTTTTTCTCCCCTCCCCGCCTCTGTCCTTTGGTCGCCGAAGGGCGCTACGTTTTGTCCTTCGTAGGCTGTGGTTTGGCAATTGTTGGAACTTATCTGCTGATAACGTTTGGACCTAATAGTCATGAGAAGATGACAGGAGAAAATATCACTAGGCATTTAGTGAGCTGGCCATTTCTGTTGTATATGGTAAGATGGCCCATCATTTCTCTGAATTGCTCTGCTCAGTTATAGAGGTATTTTAAGTCCTAAAAGCTTTAAAATAGCTTGTTCTCTCGCTGACCTGTCAGCTTCAGCCTCTGGCAGCAGTACCGATGGCAGCTGAGAGCATCTGCTCCAGAGATGTCCAAATACTGTGTCTGCATCTTGGCTCTTTCTAGACTGACCTTCTCTGGAGCCATCAATCTCACTGAAAATCGTAAAATCCATCAGGTTTTAATGGAGATGTTTGGCCATTAAATAAGATGTGTGCTCCAGGGGTCACTTAGAGAACCTCATTACACAAAGTAGGCTGAGATCTCTGATGTGAATATTCAGCCAGGATTATTTGGTCTGGTGCTTTATCACGAAAGTGTCCCGTGTTTCCTGTTCTGCAACAAGCTATTGAATATCTCATCTAATTAGAATCTAACATCATGCGAAATTGTATCTATAATTGTGTGGGATCCCCGTTTTCCTCTGATTTGCCCTATTGTGTAATTCTAATGTTTGACTGGCTCGGGATCCCGTTTCCTGCCCACCTCATATGCCCCACGTTTTTTAGTATTCTCTTTTCTATCTTTTATAGCTTGTGGAGATCGTCATATTCTGCCTGCTACTGTATTTCTACAAGGAGAAGAATGCAAACTACATTGTAGTTATCCTTCTACTGGTGGCTTTGCTGGGTAAGTTGGTACAGACTTGTAAGATCTGACTCTGGGTTATAACACAGAAAGGTTAAGGGATTTACTGAAGGTCACTATGGTGAAGCTGTTGGGACTAAAACTGGCAGAGCTGGTGATAAAACAGGCAGTTTGCATCCCTTGGCCAAAGGAGGATTTGAGTTCTTGTAGATCTTGGCTTTGTTTGTGGCTGTCTGTCACATACAGCGTGGACGTGTCGTGTCCCTGTCCTGCTGAGCGTGTGTCAGAGCTTCAGCTGAGTCTCTGTAAACATTCCCAGGGTCCATGACGGTTGTGACGGTGAAGGCTGTGGCAGGAATGATTGTTGTCTCCATACAAGGAAACCTACAACTCGACTACCCTATATTTTATATCATGCTGGTGTGCATGATTGCTACGGCCCTCTTCCAAGCAACGTAAGACATTCACTCTCTTTTCATCTGTAATCCCCCTGGTTTCAGTGCGTCAGTAATTAGTGAGCTGTTTGTTATCCATTCCAAGGGTGCTGGTTGAAGTTTAGGAGGAGAATTATCTATTCTCTTCTGTGACCTGGCCTGAAATCCACACGACAGGAGCCGAGGATAGTGGTGTTCTTTGCTTTTCCACGTAGTGATGTTGCCAAGTGGTTTTAATCCCAAATTGATACATCGTTCAGATATTTGCAAAACAACATTAGGAATGTTTCATTCATTGGGAATATTTCAAATCGAGGACAGTATCTGTGTGCTGGCTAAAATCAAACTGTGGTATTGGTAGTGATGATGTGTCTATTTTCTTTCTCTGGGTAATAACCTAAAAAGCCGGTAGCAGCAGGGATAAAAAACCCTATTCAAAACGTGAGTGACATTCTGCCCCTAAAGTCAGCAGCAGTAATTTCCCTGCCTTTTAGTACAGCCACAAGACTCTCTCTTCAATCCTTTCTATGAATTCCAGGGATGCTGCAGCGGGTTTAGTGAGAGAGAGAATAAAGGTTCTTAAATTTACACCTCGCTTTTGAAAGGTGTTTCCAAGAAGGATGCCTACAGTAGTCTGTGATAACTGCTATATGATTTAAGCAGCTTCCCGAGCGAACCCCTGTTGTCTGCCACTGCTTCTCAGGTTTTTAGCTCAAGCCTCTCAGCTCTATGACTCGTCGCAGATTGCCAGCATCGGCTACATCCTGTCCACAACAGCAGCCATCAGCGCAGGTAACGTCGCGCTAACCAGCGGGTCGGGCCTTTCTCAAAGAAGGGCAAAAGATTTCAGAAAAATAATCCTCACTTACAGATGAGGAAGGGGAATACTCAGTGAGATCGTGACATGTATCTTGCCATGTCTCTTTGGCAACTGGCTTTGTTTCTTTCCAAAAATATGAATGATCCTATTAGACTGGGTCAAACTTTTCAGTTACATTCTGTTATTTTGTTTAAAGTGCATGGGAACTTAGCTTTGAGACTGTTACTCATCCCACCCTAGCATGGAGGAGAAGAGGGTATTGTGTGCAACTTGAATACACAGCTAAAATTTCTCCTTGTGTAATTTTATCTAGATTTTGAGCAGGTTGCCCAGGATTGTGTCCAGGCAGGTTTGGAATCTCTCCAGACAATGAGACTCCACAACCTCTCTGGGCAACCTGGGCCAGGCTCCAACACCCTCACCCCAAACAAGTTTCTCCTCCTGGGTTCCAGTTGGTGCCTGCTGCCCCTTGGCCTGGCGCTGGGCACCCCTGAGCAGAGTCTGGCCCCAGCCTCTTGCCCCCCGCGGGCCCTTGAGCTCTTGCTCAGCATTGCTCAGCTCCCCTCTCAGGCTGCTCTTCTCCAGCTCAGCAGCCCCAGGGCTCATTTTGGTAGTGAAATTCTAAAAGATTTGTCAATATATTGTGTTCAAGTAGAAATCAGGCCACCTTTTCCTATTTTAAGATCATTAAAAAACCAAAAGGTGCTGGCTATAAAAATAGGAATCTTACGTGATTTGCTTTCTGGAGGGACAAGTGCTGGAGGTGTAGCACTAATTGTAAACTGGGAAGAAAAATGTCATGACATTTTTCCTTTTCAAGGAGCAACTTTTTACTTGGACTTCACGGGCGAAGATGTTCTCCATATATGTATGTTTGCTCTTGGGTAAGCGTTTAAAGTTTCCTTGATAGAAAACTGGAAAGTATTGCTTCATATGATGAAAAATTTGTAAATACTTGTCTGTCTGTCTATCCATATATATATATATATATTGAGGTACGTACTGTCTTGGAGAGGAGGACAAACTGAAAGCACTTTGTTAGAGCAGATGATGGCTCATAGAGCTCAGAGACCTGTCTGAGTGATGATGGATGCTCTGGAGGAATTGTGTAATGCTGGGTTATGCAGAATTGTACCACATTAACCACTAAATCCCGTACTGACTGATCTGGAAATCAGCTGGAATGTTCAAGTATATGGGTTGGCTTTCAAGCTCCCATGAATCTAGAAGAATAACCAAGAGGAGCCACCCCTAAGGAATCTATTTCAGATTTTGCCCCAAGCCTTCGCTGAACTGTGACAGGGCTCCTGGAGTCCTGTTTCTTGGGCACGGGCACTCACACAATGCAGATAAGATCTTAGAAAGTTAGAAAGATCAGTGAAACATTTGCTGTGTAACTCAATATTTAGTCCTAGTACAGTGTCTTAATGTGTTTATCTCCCGTGTAATCAGGGGACATTCTGAAATGTCTTTCAGATTAGCTCAGAAAGATAAATAAATGGGAGATTAATGGTGTGAACTGTGCCTTTCTCTGTCAACGTGCCGTAAAAACCAAGATCAAGAGTTGTTGGTGTGTTTACCAATGAGAAACCTTTCAAAGGTTAGGCTGCTAAATCTTGGAATTTCATCAAGGAAAAACAAACGTTGATGTGCTTCCGTTCCCTTTTAGTTAGTCGAGGTTAATTGGTTAATTAACATGAAAACTTAATCCCTGCATTTTGATAAAGAAAAGGTGAAGCTGTTCTCATTTTTAGGTGGATTTCAATAGTCTTGAAGAGGGTTATTCAGCCCAGTCAGTTCCCTGTAATTCTGACTCAAGAGTTCTGTTTACGGTGCAGAAGCAACAGGAAATACAACCTCCTCTCTCCGTTAATCTCAGCAGATCTTGTCTTCTCTCTCAGGTGCCTCATAGCATTTCTAGGTGTCTTCCTGATCACAAGGAACAGGAAGAAATCGGTACCATTCGAACCTTACATATCGATGGATGCTATGCCAGGTAACAGCACAAATACAGTGGTTTGTGGTTTGTCGGTTTTTCCTCTTGGAAGTGTTGAGCTTCCCAGTGAAAGCTCAAGCTTTAGGCTCTGCGAAGTATCCAGATATATCAGGTGCCTGTAGTTTTTCCTCCTCTTGTTTGTTTGCACATTGTGTGCGGAGCAGAGAAGAGGTGATGGCTCACATGGATGCCACTTATGCTGGGTCCTCTGGCACCAGGGGACATTGTATTTTGTCAGAACAGCCTTGTCCAGTTGGCTGCTATCAGGGGAGATGAACTAGTTTTATGTTGGGACTGGGCTTGGTCTCCATCCAGCAGGAGAAACTGATTACTGAGCAAGGCTGAGAAAGAGGCCAGGGGGTGCAGAAATTTCTTTGGGGAAGTACAGCTAAACTGTACTTTCTGGTGAGCGCTTGATAAATAACTGACTGCCACCCCTCATTTGCTTGAAGCTTATTTCTCCATTAGTTGCTTAAGTGCTGAGCACAAAAACGTGATGTCTGTCATTTACCGCTCGAGGAACCCATGAGCCACGTATCCCCAACACTGAGACGCTATAATTCACCGATTTAATGGAGGGCAGGAAGAATGCACTTTTGTTCCTAAGCATTTAATCTCTGTCTTTGCTCTTTTCAGGCATGCAGAACATGCACGATAAAGGCGTCGCAGTTCAGCCTGACCTCAAAGCTTCTTTTTCCTACGGCGCCCTAGAGAACAATGACAACATGCCGGAAATTTATACGCCAGCTACATTGCCGATCGTGCAGGAGCAGCACGGTTCCAAAGGAGTTTCTGCCCCACCCTACCGCGTGTTAGAGCACAGCAAAAAGGAGTGAGTGACCTTTAAGGAACTGATTGGAATCGCCAGAAGTATGACCTTTATTTATTTGCCTATTAAAATATAAGCAAGTGTAAAGCCAACCTTGATAATAGTTCAAAGCTTATCTCAAACTTCACTTTCAAGGCTGATTATTAAAATCAACAACTCTCTAGTTTGGGAAGTTGAAAGCGTTCGTCTTAGCGAGGAGGAAGTCACAGGTCTGTGTTGAAGGCTGCTGCCTGGAAGCGCGAGGTGGTGAGAGCAGCAGCAAGGCAGCATGAAACCTGTGAGGGAGCAGATGCTGCGGGAAGAGAAGTGACTGTGCAATTTTGAGTCCTGCTGGGAGCAGGTTTCTCTCCAAATGGAGGTTTTCAGGAGTTGCTGACAGAGCGAGGAGGGGAGGATTTAACTTTTCATCTAGAGAGACTGTGACAGATTTCCAGAGAAGTTGTAAATCTTCCTGTCTCTGGCGTGACCACCAAACTACCTTAACACGGCAATAAAATGTGATTATTTCCAAGCACCAATCCTGCAACTTACTGCGTCCTTAGAGCAGCATAATGGATTAGAGTGAGCAACCTGCTTTATCCCTTCAAAACATGAATCTCACGCACTTCTTGTACAACTTTTCTCTGACTAGTGTAGAGCATAAGCACTGAGAATGTGAATTTTTAGAGCACCACTGGGGTTATGGAGCACCTTAGAACAATTATTTGCCACTTTTCTGGCTTCACAGTTGATGAAATGGTGCAGAGGGAATGCTGTAAAGTCCGACAACAAGAAGTGACAATAGTAATGTAGCTGGTGGGAAGTTTTTTGCAGTTCTTTGAGGTCCTAATTCTCTGTCACTTGTATTTGCTCACTGGTCAAGGCAGGATTTTCAACTTTGTTTAGTGGTCTTAAATGCTTAAAGGTGTTGACATTCCGTGGTTCAAAAGCCCAGTCGAGGCGGTGTAGGCTGGGAATACCCCCTCCATTTTGATTTTCCTTTAATAAATGGCAAAAAAAAGGATACTAGTCTAATACTGTGAAAGACCTAAGGAGGAAAAAGAAGAATGCACAGTGCAGGCTTAGTGAGGACTGTCAGAATAATGGAGCATTGTGTACTCGTGATATTTATCTTTCCAGCTTCCCAGAGACGGCTGGAAGCTGGTAAGAAGGGAGAATAGACACAGGCTGGGGGGAACTTGTTGAATGAAAAGGACAAAGTACAACATTTACTGGCATATGCAAGTTATCCTGGCACTTTGATGTCATCCTCTTCTCCAAAAGCCCTTGTTTTGCTGGGAAATAGAGTTTTAAATCTGCTCAGTGTCTCCAGGACCTGAGGAGACTTGATTTGAAATGAATAGTGCTTGTGTTCTGTGCATTTTTAAGTGGTTTAAAATCAGGTTAACCAATTATCAGAGTAGCTACTCTGATACTACGGGGTTTCGGATTATCTTGGACTTGCAACAGTGGCTTTCTGCATTATAATTATTTTTTTTTAATTGACTCATGGCCAGTTTCTGTTTCTACTACGAAAAGTTCCCCAGAACTCCACTGACTTGTACATGATTATTCCAGATTCTTGCTGTTGCGTATGGAGGTTTTTTGCATCGGTTCCCTTGCTAGCTATGAATCCTAATTCAATCTGAAAATACTTGAGATTGCTGTGGCATTTCTGAGCACCTTAGAAAAACGAGAACCTTCTCCCCTCGCTGCAAAGAGTCGATGCCCAGTGGCTGTACGTGTACCTGTATGTGAAGTTTCTTCACCAGTTTGGCGTGTCTGACAATCCAGATCTTATCAGTGATGTCCCGTACACTACAGCTTATGAAACCTCAAGAAATAACAGCTTTGCTTTTCCCCTCGATAATTTTTTTTCTTTGTGTTTAAGTAAGATAACAACGTTAATGGGCTAATACTGCCAGAACATTCATCTTGCTGGAGTTGCTGTGACACTGATTTACTGCCTTCGGCTTTGGGAATCAATTGTGAATTTATTGGCAGCTTTTGTTCGTTAACAATACCAAACGAAGTAGTACAGGGGAGAGGCTGAATGGGAAGGGTACAAGAATTTGCTCTTCTTATCTCTTCTCTTTTCATCAGTGAGGCAGTGGCTGTTTTGACCTATTAGTTCTGAAACCACAGAAACTTCTCCAGTCTGGGAAATTCTATGATTCTGTGAAACAAATTGGTTTAAAACAAGCTATGCTGAACCATCCAGAACTACAAGCTCCACTTTTTACATGGCAATATTCTCTGGGTTTAACTCTTACAGATGTTGCTGTGCTATAAAACAATTAATCATAAGGGTTTATGTGTTTTGCTGTTGATTTTCTGCTACGAGGATGGTCTGATGTGTAACAGAATGTAGTAGATCACAGTTAGCACAGCACCAGAGCTGCTGGACCACACCTCACCCCTGCCTGTTGTCTATGTCCAATACTTGAACTCTAAAATCTGGGCTCTTTTTGTATTTTCTTCATGCACTTCCCTTTTTTTCCTCTTTCTCTCCAAAGATTTTCTTTTCTGCTCTTCAGGCCAGTCTTAGAGCTGCCGTCTCTGTTGCTGAGAAGGCACAAACAGGGTCCCTAAAGCCAAACCTCTGTATAAAAGTGACTGTCGGATTTCTGTGCTCTTTCTGCCGGTGGGAGCCAATAGCTCAGGACTGAAATCGACTCCTTACCTCCCTTCTAGTCAGAGCTTACAAGCCGAAACCAGAATTTAAGACCACTTGAATTTGTACCCTCAAGTCTGTGCTTTTTTTCCAGAGTATTTGTTAGTGTGAGGTGACACTGGGATTGCAGCAAACACAGCTAAACAGCATGAGAAGATTTAAGAGAGGTGGGGGGCCCCGTGCCACATTCTCGTCCTGCTAGCAGCACGAAAAATAATCTGTTTGTGTACAGCACACTTCAAAACCTGTGATCCTGAGGGAGGCAGGGCACTGTAAACAATCAGAGAGGGCTTGGATATCCAAAGGTGCAGCATTTTTCAGTGTCAAGAGCTGAAAAAGTGTGTGCAGACCCCAACTGACTGCTCTCTCCTCCGCTAACCCGGTGAAATCGTTCCTTGACTTGTAGCTTCTCTCTCAAACGTGAACTGACATCTCTTGCCTCCTCACTGCGTGGCTTCTCGATGCACCAGAGCACTTAATCCGTTCTCAGTGTATTCTTCACATGTAACTCGATGCTGTGGAATCCAGCTCCTGCGTTGGCTGAATGTACACAATGATCTGCCTACAGCCTTCCCTTGTTCACATGTAAATAAATCAAGCTTTACAGTATTGGACTCTAAAGATAACTGCTTAATTTTTCATAAGCAATGTTGCATGTCGGTTTAATTATCTTTGTCTTTTAGGTGAGACCTTTGCAAATGAAGCTGAATAAAAGATTGTTGTAAAACCTAAGAGAATTCTGGCTTGCTCCATGCTTTTGGTACAAGTTTAATTGGCCGTAAATGTCTTAAGATAAGACAGTTTAGTTCACTACCATGAATAGCGTGCATTTAAAGAATGGTCTTTTTGAAGAGGATACTTGTAGATGAAATGTGGATTGTTACAACTCCTGCTCAGGGCTGTGGCGTGACGAATGCTCACCATTTTACATGAATCTCCAGGTATTTGGTGTCAGTTTTGGGAACTGTGCAGTTTATTTTTGAATGTTAAGCTTTGCAGGGCTCTAAAAAAATCATAGAATTCACCATTTCAGAGCAGAGCTTGAAAATGTGATCGAAATGCAACCTAAAGGTGTGTGTAGGGGGGGATTTAAGATGAGCCAAATCACAAAAGCATGTTATTACTGGTGGCCTAACTCACGATTTTAGCGTTCCTACCAATTCTGTACTGAAACTGAGAACCATGAGACAGCGAAGACCTCTCATACTTGCTGGGAAGGCCACGCTGGAGGAGCTGCCATCCTTCAGCTCCAGGGTATTGTGTCTTTGATCACAAACAGCCTAAGGGCAATTCCTAACAATGCGTTACAAGAACACAGACAGTCATAAATTTCGAATACTGGCAATGTAGCTTTAATCGAAGGCTTGCCAACCTAATTAACACTCAACAGATGGGTTTTAGTCCAGGGGGATAAGCAGAAGATAACCCTCAGGATACTCTTAATTAAATGTATCTCTTGGGGTCCCAAACCACAAATGGGAAAAAGAACCAAAACAAAAACTGAAGAGCAGCCTTATCCACTTTGGTGTTAAAGCTGTGCTTGAAGTCCTTGGACACAAGCATTAAACTACGGGCTAGCGTTTTTTTGAGTGAAGGAGCATAACTAAGCCCAGGAGTTTGATAAATGTGGTAAAACTGTCTTCGCATACATCATTTAAGGGTTAGTGTTCTATCAGCGGCAACTCAAGTGCTATTATAAAGAGGAAGCAATCAAGCCAGGCAGCAGGAGAGTTACAGAAATGCAGGTGACAAAAGAGGTGTTATTACTAAAGACAAAGTATTTAAAATGCCCCTGAAATGGACACCAAATGTAGGGAGTTTGTGGTATTCAAGCAGAGTATATTGCTGGCCAGGGAGGAAGAATGTGGTGTGGAATTAATAAAGGATGTAAGTGCAGCAAGGAAAGGCGAAGGTAATGGAGACGAATCGATTACCTCCTCAATTTGCACTGCATCTAAGTTGTGGAATCCCTTATTTAGATATTATCTTCTAATAGTGGATCCAGCCATGCCCTGGTCTTCTGTGAGGGAAAGGTCTGCACGGTGGGTAAATTACAAGCCTGGTAAAGACTAAGTTTAGCATGACTTTGCCTTTTTTTCTGTATGTAAACTTTAAAAGAAAGCACCTCAAACACAAGAATTCCAGTATTTATGTCAAAAATCCTTATGTTTTTTGGCTTTCCAAGTGGGGACAAAGCAGTTGAACTAAATATTTGAGTCAGTCAATAGAGTTTTGTGTGCTTTTTGAGGGAAACCAAATACAACCACAAGTACGATGTTGGTTTGTGCTTTCTGGAGGTTTAAATGCACACAAAAGCGTTTATTTATTACACAGTTTGGATGAACATTGTCTCAAATCCTCACTGCTGGATTAAGCCATGGTTCGCTCTGGGAAATGAGGGACTCAAACCATCACTGTTCCCATCTGTCAACGGCCCTAGCGCGTCCAGCAGCCAAGGCCAACCACGAAGGAAGAGCCATTAACTTCATCTGCCATCTAGGAACGTACACAATGCCTTCAGCAGTGAGGAGCTGCCAAAAATCTGCCTCATCTCCTCATCTGTGCCTCCAAGGTCACTCCGGTCTCCTGCTGGGACATGCCAAGGTGCTCCTGTCAGATCCCAAACAGTGTTATGGGGCTGTTAATTAAAAATATGGACGGAGCCTCCATCCTCTACCAGCACAACTGCTTCTCCAGCTACTTCACCATGAGGGCGAAGTGTTTCCAGCCCTCCATGATCCTCTGAGGGCTCCACATTTCCTGCCCTTCATGATCCCTTCCGGGTGCTGAGGGCAAAGTGCTTCCAGCCCTCCATGATCCCCTGAGGGCTCCGTGTTTCCTCCATTCCATGATCCCTTCAGGGAGCTGAGGGCGAAGCATTTCCCGCCCTCCATGATCCCTTCAGGGCACTGTGGGCTCCCCGTTTCCCGCCCTCCATGTTCTCCTGAGGGCGCTGAGGGCAAAGCGTTTCCCCCCCTCCATGATCCCTTCAGGGTGCTGAGGGCTCCGTGTTTCCCGCCCTCCATAAGCCACTGAGGGCTCCGTGTTTCCCCCCTCCATGATCTCCTGAGGGCAAAGCGTTTCCGCCCCTCCATGATCCCTTCAGGGTGCTGAAGGCTCCGTGTTTCCCCCGCTTCATGAGCCCCTCGGGGCGCTGAGGGCTCCACCTTTCCCCCCCGTCCATGACCCTCTGAGGGCTCTGTGTTTCCCACTCCCCACGCTCCCTTCAGGACACTGCGAGCTCCCCATTTCCCCCTCCATGGCGGCGCCTGCGCAGCGCCACCACCCTCCTCCATCCGGGTCACCGACCCCCCCTAG